>JAHXMU010020666.1:0-31001 GCA_019455685.1 Philornis downsi
TATCTGAAAAGAATTTCTCTTATTTTCTTAGGCATTGGAGACGGATCATCTGACATGGCAGCTAGTCGTTGTTTCAGTGTTTGAATGTTTCTTTCGGCTAAGCCGTTTGTTGCTGGATGTCCGGGAGCAATAAACTTTTGGAAAATTCCCGAATTGCGACAAAAAGTTGCAAATTCTTCACTTTTGAAAATTGTAGCGTTATCAGATACCAAAACGTCAGGGTATCCATTTCTCGCGAAGATATTACTTAAAATTTCGATTGTTGAAAATGACGTTGGAGCAGAAGAGCACACGCCCACTTCCGCCCATTTTGATTTAGAATCTACGACTACCAGAAATTGGTGTCCTTGATAAGGTCCCGCGTAGTCGATGTGAATACGTTGCCAGTTTTGTTGTGGTTCATCCCAAGGATGCAAAACTGCCTTTGCAGGACTTTTCTTCACGGAGGCACACGCTGCACACGAACGCACGAACTTTTCGATATCTTTATCTATTGAAGACCAGTATACGTATCGTCTCGCCAACTGCTTCATCTTGGTTATTCCGATATGTGTGTAGTGTAGTTCATCTAATACGGATTGTTGAAGTAAGGTTGGTACCACAACTCTTTGTCCCTTGAACACAATATCGCCATCTATAGTGTATTCTGAGTCGGCTACTATTGTATTACGCAAATCGTCTAAAAGTTTTCTAAGTTCCGCATTATTTTTTGTTGCTTCTCGAATCGTATCAAAACTTAAATTTGTCGAATTGATTTGTAACAATGTTGAATCGCAAATAGAGTGTACTTCTATATCTATGAAGTTTTGACTGTTCATGCCTGAGTTTAAAGGAGCTCTGGACAGGCAATCCGCATTGACATTTTTATCGCCTTTCTTCGTGACAACTTCATAGTTGTATCCGGTTAAAAATGCTGCATATCTCTGTAGTCTTGAAGAAGTCATCTGAGGTAATTTTGAATGTTGATGGAAAATTCTGGATAATGGCTGATTATCCGTAACTAATGTGAAAATTCGACCATATATATATTCATGGAAATGTTGAACAGCATACACAATTGCTAAAGCCTCCCGATCAAGTTGCGAATAATTTTGCTCTGCCGGAGTTAAAGACCTTGAAGCGAACGCAATAGGTCTCTCTTCATCTTCAATAATATGCGACAAGACACCTGCTATCCCTGTGGGACTAGCATCGCAAGCAAGCTGCAACTTCAAAGCTGGATTATAAGGCATGAGCACGCGATCACTGCCTATTTCCTTTTTCAGCGCATTGAAGGATTCTTGACATTTGGCCGTCCATTTAAAAATTGAAGCTTTCCGCAATAATTGACGTATTGGAGCGGTTAGAGTTGATGCATTAGATATAAATCGTGAATAATAAGTAACCATGCCTAGAAAACGTCGAACATCATCAACACATTTGGGCCGCGGCATCTCTGTAATGGCTTTTATTTTAGAAAGTGATTTTTGCACCTTATTGTGCTGTATGGTGTGACCCAAAAATTCGATCTGTTCTCGGAAAAAGATACATTTTGAAACATTCAAATGGAGATCGTACTTTTTAAGTTGACTCAAACAAGATTTTAAATTGGCCTTGCACTCTGCCACCATGGACAACGATATCGTCGAAATACGACTCTGTTTTTGGGACCTCGCGTAATATTTGATCAATAATTCTATTAAATTCAGCTGGAGCAGTTTTGATTCCAAAAGACAGACGATTCATCCGAAAGGTTCCCCTATGTGTCGAAATTGTTTGTATTTCGCTTGACTTTTCATCAACTCGAACATGTAAATAAGCTTTGTATAAGTCAAGACGACAATAGTACTTCGAATCCTTGAGACTATTAAAGATCTGATCAATTTTCCTAATCGGATAGTGTGCGTTTACTAGTCTTTGATTTACGCCAACCTTGTAGTCTACGCAAAGACGCACCCCTCCATCCGCTTTTGGAATGACCACTAATGGCGATCCCCAGTCACTGTTGGCAACCTTGGTGATTATTCGCGCCTTTTCCAGGTCATCAAGCTCCTTTTCAACGCATTCAGTTGGGTAGGAATCTGTCGCTCTTTGGTATATATAGGCGTTGTATTTTCTCGCAACTTCAAAGAAATTTGGTAGTTGGGGATACATCCGATTTTCTGTTGAAAAACGCTAGAAAATTCCGTCAATAAGTCTCCAATCTGGCTTATATCCTCAATAGAATTAACCACGGCCTTATTGAAATCGTCCAATTCATTGAGGTTAATGCACAGGCGACGTATCCAGGTTCGGCCTACTAGAGGTGTACAACCGTCTGGAACAACGTAGAGATCATCGTAGACTGAAATTTTATTAAATTTTATATGAACCCGAACTTTTCCATCTGGAATAAAAGTGTCTTGCGTATAAGAACGGAAAACAATGTTTGTAGCTGTTAACTTATTCGGCAGTTTCAATTTTTCAAATAAACTTCTAGGTAAAAATGTATATCCAGATCCGGAATCCACTTCAAATTTAACAATTTTTCCTTCAATTGAAATGTTTGCATAATAGCGTTCAGAATTTGAATTTGAATAATCATTGCGGTAAACATCGACAACTTTATAAATTCCATATTCGGAATCGTCACGCCGCACCTGATTTGTTGAGTTTCCCCGCGTATTGGGTTTACCTCTATGTCCGGCATTAGGACCATCCGCCAAAAGAGAAGCAATGCAGACCTTTGCTACATGCCCTTGCTTTCCACACAAATTGCATTTTAGTTTCGAACTAGAGCGACATTCCTTAGCAAAATGATTACTTTTTCCACAACGTAAACATAACCCTGCGATACCAAGTTGCTCATAATTAACTTCCCGTTTAATTCGTACTTGATGATTTTTGACACTATTTGATCTCTTTTTCCCGCCTGAAATCTTGTTAATTGGTGCGTTTGAACTTGTCGCAGCTTGGGACAATTCCCTAGCGTCTACCTTTGCAGCCTCTAATGCCAACGTCTTTGTGACAATTTCTTCGAAAGTAGAAGTACCTGACTGAAGGAGTTGCTCACGAATGCTATTATCATGAATGCCTCGAATGAATTGCGCCCTGAGAAACACATCGGCGATTGAACTTTTGCAATCGCATGTTGCAACAAACTCACAGTCGTTAATATCAGCGCGAAGTACAACTACAAAATCTGCCACAGACTGCGCTTCACCCTGATATTTCGATAAAAATTTGTGTTGTGCAACCAGCACATTCTTTTTCGGTTCCAAATGATTTTCCAACAGCTTCAGCAAAATGTCGTACTGCAGCTCCGTCGCTGGCTTTGGTGCCGCCAAAGCTGTCACCATGTTGAAATGCTTCGCGCCAATTGAATTTAAGAGTAACTTTGTACAGTACCCTTTATTACTTTCAATACCCTTCATGGTTACGTAATTTGTGAACCTCTGTATGTAATTGCGGTATGTCTCCTTGGCCGGATCGAAACTTTCGAAGTTGGGCACCAGTGCTGTATTGATGTTGATGTTGCTCATATCGCTGCTTCCTTGCATTGTACCTGAGGAAGTCACACCAACAGTCAACTTCGATAATTGTGCGATCAATGACTCTTGCATCTTCATAAATGCTGTAAATTGGGTGGTATCCATCTTGTTTTTTTTTTTTTTTTTGTTTCACTCTCGTCGCCAAACTGTTGTATTTCTAAGCGGAGACTGATCGATGCCGACGGTGCAATATCACGAATATGACGACCTAGTTTTACATTTAGATTTGTGACAAATGTCATAGGCGTCATTGCCAGGATAATATTTAAAAATGAGAAATAAGGGAAAGAGATTGCGTATCGCACATATAGTCATAACAATTCCTTAATGATGATCATATCTGTTATGGTGTATCTTATATTTCATTGGAAACTAAATTATTTTGTGAAAAAAAATTTAATGGTCACACTTTCATACTTTCAGATGTACATTAATTGAAATCTAATGCAATGCAGAGAAATATGTTTAGATTCTAAACCACATATAGGTTTTCTAACCGCATATGCAACTACAACTACTGCCGACAAAAGTGCGCTTGCATTTAATATTTGCACTTCCGTTCCGCACCAGTTGAGGTTATGCGCCATGCTTTAAAAACTATGTATTTCCGGCGGAAATGTGTTTCAAAGGTGGCACGTGAATATGTGTTCAAATTACTCAATTTAATAACATATTTCAACCGCATGTAAACACAAACATTGAACTGAAAACTGAAAAGAGAGTCAAACACTTTGTAGCACAAAAATAGGTAATATGCAATTTTGGTAGCTATAACTCTTTAACATTTCATATATTTGGCTACTAACCCCCACTACTCTTACTTCAATAAACTGAAAATAAATTACGAGGTGTGTTCAAAAAATAAGGTGAATTTTCAAATTTCGGGGGCTACGTACATTCGACTTTCGATTATTACTTTTTTTCATGTTAGTACACTCGTTTCGAAAATATGTTTAGCATATTTAGTCCGCTCGTGAGAGGCATAAACAAGATAAGTATTTTGCGTGTTTGGCGATTTTTTGCTATCGAAAAAAATGGATCGAAGGAGTTGCATCAAATTTTGTGTAATGAAGGGAATAGTGCCCAAAAACACATGAAATGTTGACAGTGGCATATGGTGAGAGAGAGAGAGTCAAAAAAAATGTTTATAAGTGATACAAGCTTTTCACGGAAAGTCAAGATGGTGTGGATGATGAAGCTCGCTCTGGACGCCCCATCACATCAACAATCGACAAAAATGTTGAAAAAGTGAAGAAAATTTTTATGGAGAATCGTCGAATCACAATGAGAGAAGTTGCTGAGGATGTCGGCATATCGGTTGACTCATCCCATGCAATCTTTTCGAAAATTTTGGGCAGCGAAGTTCGTTCCAAAATTAATGAATTTTGACCAAGAACAACAAGAATCACTCAGGAATTGTTGAATGACGTCAACGATGATCCAGATTTGCTTAAAAAGGTCATAACTGATGACGAATCATAGGTATATGGTTATCACATCGAGACCAAAGCCCAATCGTCCCAATGGAAGAATCCAGTCAATGTTTTTCTCACTGTTTTGTTCCATTATCACGGCGTAGTGCATCAGGATTTCTTACCACAAGGTCGTTCGATAAATAAGGAATAGTACCTTAGAGTTAAGTGCCGTTTACGTGAAATACTATGAAAAAAACGGGGGGATTGTGGAAAAAAAATCATGGATTTTGAATCGTAATAATCCACCTGATCATTCATCTTTGCTTCTGAGCGATTATTTGGCCAAAAACAACGACGTTATCATGCCTCCGCCACCGTATTCACCAGATTTGGTCCCCTGGGATTTATTCCTGTTCCCAAAATTGAAGAGACTCATGGAAGGACGGCGGTTTGTGCCGATTGAGGATTGAACTGCTTCGAGGATTGGAAAAAACGCTGGCACAAGTGTATTATATCTGAGGGGGACTACTTTGAAGGAGATCAAACAGAAATTGATGAATAAATAAATATTATTTGAGAAAAATGAAAATTCACCTTTTTTGTTTTTTTTTTTTTTTTTTTTTTTGAACACACCTAGTAAATATTGATGTGAATTTGTAATTGGTAAGGTCATTGACCATTTTGCATCACGGGTTAACCAAGAAATCGACCATTGTCTAGGATTACTGTTTTCATTAAGAAGAAAAGAACACACAACACAAATTGCGCTGAGAAGTTTTAGTGAAAATGCGAAATATTTCCAATCCAGCAGTTAAGAGAACTTAGAAGCATCTCAAATAGCAGATCCAGACCTATGAGTTCCGTCTCAGTGAGGAATATAAGCAGTGGTAAATGAAACCATATCCCTACATAAGAGATATCGGCAAACTGTTTAACTATCCCCTGATCAAAATACGTGAAACCAGATTGATAACTTTCCAATAAGTGGCAACAATACGTACGGTGTAATAGATAAAGCGAGTAATATATGATGACTCGGATTTTTCAAAAGCAATGATTGAAACCTTGCCATGAATTTTGCAATGATGAAAATCTGGTCAAGAACCTCTGCCAATATGGAGAGAATGCTTTAAAAGTTGTTTGTTGCGGAAGGTAGTAATGGCAAAGAGTTTCTGTCAATTATCGACTGTAGCGCAGATTGATTACGATCGAATCAAAGGAAGGCCAGAATTGCAATATCATCGCTGGACAACAAATCTACATGTGCTTTCAGGCCAAAGACATTTAAAATAGGCAGTTGTGATTTCATAGTGAGCATGTATCCACCCCTACTTAAAATTCGATTATTTAAATGCATTTCCGGTTCTTGAAACCCAAGCCTGTTTTGTCTAAAATTGAAAAAAAAAAACATTTTGAACGTACATAACTACAAAATTCATTTACCACTTTTCTATAAGGGCCAGTCGTGATAGTGTCCAATGTCCAATGTAAGACTAGAGCTATTTATATCTTTTCACAGTGGCTGTTGACCTGGTTAATCAGCTTATAAGATTTTCACAATACGACAAATCCTGGTAAAACCCCAAGAACAACAGATAAACAGAGCTGCTTTCACACGATCTTTCGCTAAAAAAATATTTTATTCCACTGCTGAGTTTGATATCCTTGCGAAGTTGATACGCAAAGTCTACAATGAAATTTTGTAATGACTGTATTGAGCCGCTTTGCAACAAATGAGATGATTATATCATGCAATCCCTTCGTCATATTCATGACGATAATAATGAGGAAATTTCAGTGAAAATTTGTTAAATGTTATCACAGTCTTCTCAAGCATAGAGAAGGAGTCAGCAATAATCGGTTTGGCTGCAATTGTGGACTACAAACAAGTTATTTGTTTTGGCGAGCAAAAATTCTAATCGTTTGGGATGCTAGACGAAAATAAACAAATATAATTTTGAAATAGTGGACAATAAAATAATTGATCCCTAACAAGCATCGACGACGTCGACGTGTGCAAAAAATTAAAATATCAAGTACTAATTCATGTTACAAGGAAGAAACAAAACGTTTCAATAAGAAAATAACTCTATGGGCAGTCCAGAAAAAAGCGACCAAAAACGCCACTGGAAGTTTCAGAGATACTACCAAGTCTTAATGCAACAAAACTAAGCAACGGCTCAGCCAAAGCGATCAAATTTCTAAATTAAGAAATTTCCTTTTAATTTGAAGACTGTAATTTTTTTATTACTAAAGGTGCAAAATCGTTAAATTTCCTTTAATTTGTATGGTCTTTTATTTTGCCTAATCTTGATGGTATTCTTACTGCTCTCTTGCCGATCGATTCAGAAGCAAACACTTCTGTTTAGCAAAGATTATTTATTCAAATCAAACAGAAATGAGTATACCTAAGAACTAATCATCTCTTGTTTTATTTTCAAATATTCCTCATAAAAATTAGACAACGTGCTTGAATTTCTGGCTTCCACAACTATTAGTTTTAATCGTAATTTGCATCTTTCGTATCCAAATTTGGGGATTATTTTATGATCAGTGTTGACCACCTATAGAATAACATATACCCAACTGAGCAAATGTGGCAACTTGTGGGAAAATACTTACCATATTTGAAAAAACGAATGGAAAAATTACAAAAATTTCGCTTTCTTCTATTTAATACTCTCAAATGTTTAGCTTTCCAGAAAGCAATCTGTGATACATGTTTACTTAACCTATTCTCTCTTCCTAGTTACAAAACAAATTTAACAATTTGGTTAAAAAAACTCTTTTTGATCGAATTTAATTCTGCCATCAAAATACACTAATATGTCCAAACACCCTTTGCGTATATCGCTATATTTGGTGCCATTCGTAGACGCCAAACAAGTTTGAATCACCAATAACTTTGTTCTTTTGAGTATGTTCAATTTGTTTCAAAAACGTCATAAAAAGAAGTTCAAACAGGATTTGATTTTTGTACATAAAAACGTGCATTGCGCAAACTTTCGCAGTTTAATGAGGATTTCTATTCAATGACGAAATTTGAAAGCACTTTGTATTTTTCAACTACCACAACAAAGGAGTGATGTTAGATACTAGTTATGTATGATATTCGAAAAATTTTATTGACGAAATTGCAATTTCAATGGAAATCCCTATGATATATGTGTAGTTTCAGTTTAGATACTATCACAGATAAACTATTTTAAATGGGGGCAACATACGATATGAGTTATTTTAATAGAAGTCTTTTCTGGAATCATTTTTACCGAGTCATAATTTTGTTGACCGATGGAA
This sequence comes from Philornis downsi, assembly GCA_019455685.1. Lineage (NCBI taxonomy): Eukaryota > Metazoa > Arthropoda > Insecta > Diptera > Muscidae > Philornis > Philornis downsi. The sequence continues at coordinate 8,222 of JAHXMU010020666.1, forward strand.
TTTTTGAGGTTTGTAATACTATTTTTTGTCTTAGTGTAGTGGTTAAAGCGCTTACCTAAAATCCAAGCATCCCAGGTGTGAATCCCGGAGAGAACGAAATATTTAAAAAAATATTCTTCTTGTTTTCGAATTTTAAAAATGAAAAGGCTTCTTATATTCCTTCCAAGTAATCCATTCTTGAAGTCTACTGAACCCCGGACCTGCCGAAAAAGGATATCATCAACAACGAATATCATCATAGTAAGGTCAGGCAATGCCACCTCTTGAGGAAAAAGGTACAAACCAATTATAAGCGAGGTTCCCCTCCACTAGTCCAAATACCAGGAGAACATTGTTTCTACGCAAAGGCAGATGGTAGCTTCATCATCCTTGGATCTACTACAGTAGACGGATCACCTACTTAGCTGAAAAGCAAAAGATTAAAGAAACTGAAACAAGGCAAAATAATAACAGACAGGATATTATGGCAACAACCTTTGACGCTACGTTTTAGGAAGCAGAACCCTCACCACCAACGCTGAATTAAAGCAAAAAAAAAAAAAAAAACCCTCGATTGCCTCAACTGTTCACTGGGTTCATTGTTCACCTCAACTATTCATTATTATACTGAATTACACCATGAGCGAATTCTGTTGAGAATAGAGAGGAATTACGTCGAATCTCTCACAACAACTAGAGGATTTGGGTTGTGCGGATGATAGTTATCTACTCTTGCATACGATCTCCAACATGCAAGCAAAATTAGAAGATTGGCGCTCAATGTTGGACTTGAGATAATTACGAAAAAAAACTGAACTATGGGAATCAACAACGTTAGCATAGTGAACATAACGCTACAAGGCTACAAGTACAGTAACAACAAACGGCGGCTCAGAAACAGACCTAAATAACAGGCTTAATGAGGCGAGAGCGACATTTAGACGGCCATAATCAATATGGAGAAGCTTATAAATATTTAGACGAATATTCGACGCATGTGTAAAGTAAACTCTGCTGTACAGAAGTGAAACCTGGCTAGCATCGAACACCATTACGTAAAAGCTACAGGTATTCATTCACAAGTGCCTCAGAATCATACGCAGAATATTTTCACCTAACAACAACAGCGACACGAATCTCTGGAATCAAACTAATGAGGAATCTCTAGAATCTAACTATACTAATACAAATAAAACGTAAAAAATGTAGATCACAAGGATAGCACTGCAGAGCAATCCTCAAGACTCAAGACTCTGGTCGACCAGAGAGCACCTGGGGACGCACAATACTCCAATAACTAGGACAGTGAAATCTTACATGGGAAGATGTGAAAACAATAGCCGCAAACCAAGAAAGATGGAGATGTTTTGTGGAAGCCAAATGCTCCTACAAGGGGCAAAGGAAAAAAATTACATCTGAGCGAACGACGAATCTTACTGAAAAGGTTTTAATACAACCGTTAAAATAGAACAACCAAGATTGGTTTTATTGTTTTCATGAGTCACGGTTTTATTACGTGGGAGTTATTTGGCACATTAATTTTTTGCGAAGAAGAACAAATTCTAATAAACTTTATGGGTCCATGTTTTGATGTTACTTCCGACAAAACCTGATTAATGCTTGCAAAAGCCATAGTTTTCTAATGGATATATTTTATTTGACATAAAAAAGCCCTTACTCAACAATGAACCACATTAATGCATTATTTTATATCGTACCCATGTAAACTTCACACCCCACGTACTGCGTTCTTATTTGTTCAACTTGATGCCTAACCACTTTTTTTGTTTGTTTCTGTATTTAAATTCCTCAAAATCTGATGCTTATTTAAAAGCTGACATCAAATAATCCTTAATCGAAATTTCAGATATGAAGATTCTTTTCATCCAAAATCGTTAATGCTATTAAATTTAATTGCAAACTGGTTCTTATTAAACGCCTTACATCTCATATTTTCAAAGCATTGCTTCTCCTTATCGTACCCATCAGCAGAATGCAATTTTGTCCTCCTTAACTGCATGCAATATAACTACCATTGTGAGCTCATCACCAATGTACAGCCTCCTTCAGGCATATGGAAATGTCAGGAAATGATTGTTATAAAAACAAGTAGTTTTTATTCCAATTGTTGCGAGGGTGTCGACGTCATCATCATCATCATCAATGACAGTGGCAACGACATAGTTCCTACTACTGTTGTTGGTTATTTTTATAGAACAACATGTTTTTGAACTATTTCCATAGTTGCTATTATAATATTATTGCAACTGTTGATTGTGCGGGGGGAGCTGATATAGCGTCATATTCACTGAAGAGCAGCAAACTTTTGTAGCATAAGAACTTTTGGACAGAATTAAGTAGATTTTATATTTACATAAGAAAACAAATTAACGGCTATTTTAGCTTACGGTGCTCGGCATTAAATTGAAATTTATTTAATTTATTAAACCTTTTTGCAAATTTTAGTGCATTCTTTGCGATTTTCAATTTAAAACTTTTCATATCTGTATCTCGGAAACTGAGTTTATAATCGCGGAAAATAACTAATTTTTGACATAAGGAATTAGATTAAGAATATCCTATTATATGCTGTACAAAAATATCAAAAATTCTCCAGATGAATTTATCGCTAAAATCACTATCTTAGGAGCGGAAAACCAGCGCGATGGATTCTTCTGAATTATTGTCGCTTATACAATTTTATGTTCCGCCGAGATCATTCAGATATCATTGCCATTTCAGTCAAATCGCGAAAATACACAACTTTTCATGTTTTTAAGGAGATTGGAAATATTGGCGTCCATTTCAAGCATAGTCGCTAAAATGAAAATTCTGTGTATCTCGACAGTGGAAAATCTAAAATCTAACATTTTCGAAAATATTCAAAAAGTCGCCAAGTTAAAAAAAAACAAACATCAAAACACAAAAATGTATTTATCTCAAGAAAAAAAAAAAAAAACGCTCAAACTCAGAAATAGTTTAATCCCGGTTTCAATGAACTATCCTTAACATACTAACTTTAAGGTTGTGGCAATCAAAAAATAGCTTAAATATCGATCAAATGTTAGAAACGGGCCGTCAAATCGCTAAATTATACGATTTTTCAGGTTTCAAAAGAGTTTAAAAAACTGGTCGAAAAAGGTGTAAAAATTAGCAAATAAATAATCGCAAAATTAAACAGTGCTTATATCTACAAGAAAAAATGGAACACTTCATAGAAAATATAACTAACTTTTAGACTTTCCTAAAAGTTTGTGAAAAACTGTGCACTCAATATGGCCATGGAATCACAGCTGAAATATATGCCTATGGTATATTTTTAATGGTATTGTATTGTATTGCCCGTCACTATAATTCAAATCAAAAGTATTGTAATAGATATCCTAAATCGAGTACAGAGAGCAACTTAGTATAACATGTTGTAAAATGTGCCTTAAAAGCTGAAAGTGTAATCATAGAAAAAGACGACAAAATGTGTGTTAACCCTTTGAACTCCAACTTGGCGCATGGTATAAATAATCACGGCTAATTATCATTGACAAGCGTAACGGCGCGATTTTTAGTCAGTTCATGAGCATTGGCATATTTGTTAGAAACAAGTAAGCAACTCAATTTAAATCCTTGACATATGTATCCTCAGTTAGTTATCTCCCTTACGTTTTCTGTGTTATTTCTGTTTCTTGCGAAAAACGTCGTACATTTTGATAAATGTCAAAAATATTATTAAAATATTTGATTAGTAAACAAAATGGTTTCTGTTCCTTAAAACACAATCTTGAAGTTTCGTTTCAGTAGCGTTACCCCAAAACAATTTTCACTTTTTTTTAATGTTTTTTTACCAATTTTCTAAAACTTCCTTCCAAAATGTTCGCTGATCTCCTACTCACATTGCGGTTAATGTACATTGTTTTGTGGTTTTATTTGCATTGCATTGTGTAGTAATGTCAGACTTTTTTCTTCCTCCTTCCCTCACTCTTTCTCTCTCCCTCTCTCTCTCTCTCTATAGAAAAGGGGTCAAAAATTCAACACGCACATTGACGCCCTACAGGCAATGTAATTTTTATCCAACTCTCACCCTTCCCACTTCTCAATCCCTATGTTGAATTGGTCCTGTATCTTTCTTTTAGTGGTCGCAATCAACAAAAGTCAAATGCGTGCTGTGCATTACATGACATGTTTACATAAACAGGAATGTAGATTACACCAACACAAACAGCTTTGACATTAACACACCCTGCCCTCCAGACACACAAACAGAGAGACAGAAAAACGCGTTTTATACCATCATCGGATTTGTTCACAACTACACTGCAGGACATTGTGCAATGACAAATAAATACATTAACATATACGATTACATTGTGGATTGTTAAATTCGTCGAGGGGCTTTTTCTCACTACAAAATTTGCATGTTGTTTGTCACAGTAAGTAATAAATTCTAAGCCATGCGGAAGGCTGCAAAGTGAATTCTTTATGCGATTGTGAAGCAAATTGGCTCAATGGAGCATCAACTCCTGCAGGAGTACGCAAATTGTTGTTGTTACTTAAAGAAAAATATATACCGCCAAAACTCTCTACAAAGAATTGCATGCAAAAAGTTTAATACAAAATTTGCCGCCATGCATGGAAGACTCATTAGAGTATTGTTCTTATGCTATCCAGACAGTTTCTATTAAGGTCTCTTTATTTCTTAATGGCATTTACTTTCTGATTTACTTATTGCTTCAAATGACCTTGAACTCAAAAATATTCTTTACAACAAGCATTTTACTTAGTTCATTAACACCCCGACATTCTTAAATTGTTGTCGTTTAGAAAGTTGTAAACATTTCTTAGTGCTGTTTGTATTTTTCTCTTCTCTTTTGACTTTTTGCAGTCATAAATCATTCAGTGTCAATGTGTCTTATAAAAAAATAAAATGTATTTTCCCCACAATTTTCTTCTTTCTCTTTTGAATATGTATGATGAATGATGCCATCAGTGTAATAATAAAAGTGGAGTCCAATTCAAGATGATTGAAAGGTTATAGAAGATACAATGCCATGCAAGTTAAAGATAAATTTTGTATTATTTATACACCACCAAGTACATTGCATGAAATGAAAATAATCATACTCCAAGCATAACTATGTGTTTGTTGACTAAATTTACGCCGCGAGGAATAAAAGCAACACAATTTACTACGAAAGGGTGTATTAAGATTGATATATTACGCAAAGAATACGCATATGTATTAGTCTAAAGCAACAGAACATATTAGAGTAACAAAGTAATTGGTTGTCAGAAATGAGAATTTGGGGCGATAAATGCCAAGAATTATACGACGATTGTCATTGATATTTAGGGATAAGCCAGTAAAAACAAATATTGATCAATCAAAAGGGATTTGCGAAATATTCTCCAAATCATATGATTTTGCACACGTTTGATCCTATTTTCCAACCGTTTGTCTCACTCAGAACAGAATGAGTCAGGCTTCCGAAAGTTACGTAATAAAAAGAAGTCATTGGATGTTATATGAAGGCTGCATGTTGCACGATTTCAATGTTTTGAGTACTTATATATGTTCAACTATCCGAACTGATCAATGAGATCAATGTAGTGGTGGAGGTTGACTTGTTTTCGGTTGTCAATTTTTCCTACTTTCTCAAAGACTTCTGGCGAACAAATGACAGCATTAACTCTTCTGTTTTGCTTCAATGACACTGTAGCAACATAGCCGATATCGTATTCGACCGACCATTTGCTTTTAAGGGTTTTGTGCGGGAACAATATTGTTGGATCTTTGCTTAGTATAAGTTTTACGAAAATAGATTCATAATTTTCTGCCTTCAATGCAACTGGATCGTAACTTTTCAATTTTGTAATCTCTGCTAAGCCGGAAAACTTGTTTTTTGTCATTTGTCTAGTAATGCGTTATACCTGCAGATAAAAATATATATATCATATAATATAAAGCATTCAATTTGCACCAAAATCTGGGAAAATTTAAAGTTTAGGATGCCATAATTAAACTAAAGCGTTTACTAAAAATTGCATGAAATTTATATACTAATTTATTCAGAAGGCAAATAGAGCAGAAAAATTTGTCAGTTAGGTGCTGCATGTAGAAATACATTTGTAAAAGAATTCCCAACTCTTTAGCTTCAGCTTCCTTTTCTGCTTCGTCATAACAAGTTTTGGTGGTTTTTCAAAAACCCCTTCTGGGTCGCCAATCAAATTCATTACCGAATATTTTTTATCCTACAGTCAAGACAATCGTCATATTTTGAAAGAAGGGTAAGAGAAATTTCCGGTACACCTTTGACACTGACTTTCTACAGTTGTCACAGACCTTATTTCAACGAAAATTTATCACATGTGAAATTCACGGTAGCATTTGTGTGGAAGGATAACTGTTTTCTAAACATTTAGTTTTACACTGTTAAGCTTTCATGACAGTGCAAAGGTATATAAAAACCAAACAACTAATTCGTTTTGAGTTTCAATTTGTCCTCGGTCACAACAGATCCCACTTTCACTAACTCCTACTCAAGGCCTGAGAGGACCGAAGTATAACCTTGCAGTTTTATGACTATGACAGACGTGGCCACTGTAGCTTTCCACATTATCATCTTCGCAGTTATGTTGAAGATGCCGTACGAGAGATTGTCATCTAGTCTATGGCGTTATTAAGTGCAAAAGATCTTAGAAAGATCTTTATGGTAACTTTATACTTAACACTTTATGGTAACTTATAACTTAACTCAAACGTATGTCAATTTTGCAGGAATTACCAACTCAGATATGGGCTCAAGAAATGTTTGCTCTATCGGGTATTTACGGTTGGTGAAGAGACGGTAAATGTCGATATGTTTTTCAAAGATACCCTACAAGATTTTCTGTAATACGAATATGTGATCAATTATCGTTTTATGATTTCTAACTGCACTCTAAAAAGATGCAGTCAATTCGGATAGGGTGAACTTTAGTTTTCCTCATAACGAACTCTACATCAAATTATTTTATAATGGCTGGAAAATTGTACCACCTATAGTTTGGACGCATTTGACAACCATTTTGCAATCACAACATGGCTCCGAAGCCGCTTTATTACTTTTCTAACCTTTATCACCTCAGTGACGCAGACTCTGACACATACCATCATCTATAATTGAAGTGATTTCTTCTATTACAGCGTCTTCCAAAGCCAGTAACTTATAACTATGTTCTCTCTGAATTTACAACACACTCTAAGTATCCATATCATTTCTCTTTGATAAGGCAGGCCATTATTGAAACGTTTACCTTCTACCCTTGCATAGAATTTCCGACATTGGACTCTACCCATGGAACGTTTTTCTTCTTCTCTAAGTGAGTTTGCCATAACAAACTGCGGACTCTGTGACAGAAATAACAGGGGTAGAGACTCTGTGTCGTAATAATTAAGTGACTTTATGTGAATAAGTCATGGCTATTTCGGGGATATGAACCTTTTTGGTGATCAAGACTAAGTTAGCTTTAATTACTCCTGAAGTAAGTATACCGTCTGCTAACACGGAAAGATTACGGCTTTTCATATTTTGATCAGGTGATATGCAAGTTGCCAGTTTTACTTCCAAACTTAGCCTTCCAATAGTGGAACTAAGATTATGTTCCATTCCTATTTTGGTATTAAAATAAAATCCTAGACCTCTATCATAGGTCTTATATTTCTTTTTAGCTCTCATAAAATGCAACTTTGGTCTCATAAACTTTCTCTTCAAATCGGCTTACAAAATTTCTAATTTTTGAATGGTATTTATAGTATTTTGAATGGTAGTTATGGTACTTGGTACTTATAGCACTTCCTTATAACATTGTTTTCTTTTATTCTGCGCTATCGTAACAAACAATTTTTTAAAGATTGGTGGCTTAGCAGCTAGTAGTGTTGCCGTTCTTGATATTTATAATGAATATGGGCTTCAACCCCGAAATTCTATGAAACTTTCTTATTACTTACAATAAAATAACTGCCAGAAAACCAAATTGAGTCGAAATAGAGAATGCATCTAAGCTGGCTGATTGTAAGAAGCTCTCCTTTGGGAAATTTGTTCTTTTTAAATATATTCATTTAAATACACTGAAGTTGTACATTATAGTCACATCATGATTTTTTATCGAACTTATCGCAAAAAACATTTTACGACGGCATTTCCATATATTCAACTTCGTTGATTTAAACATATTTGTATTGGTATAAAGTACCTACAGCTAATAATTACAATGGCAATAAAACTTTGCCGTAATGATGATGGGCCTTTATTATAGGACGCATTTTCCATCCGAATCATTCCAAAATGTTTTCCTTTATTTGTGCAGTTACATGCTATATTGTGGCATAAAATGAGATGGAAAGATAAAATTCAACAATATTTCAAGAATGAATTTCTTGAGAATTTGGAAACTTTTCTACTTAATAATTGCCAAGAGCTGACTCATTTCGAAAAACGCCTCCCAAATATTAAGATATTCCCGAACTCGTAATGATTGTCCTTTGCCTGTTGGAATAGACACGTGTAAGTTGAATCCATGGAGGCCAATTTAATCAACAAATTCGAAATAATAAACTTTAGGCAACATACATAATAATGAATGCAAAAATTCTACGAAATAAATATATGGCATCATTGCACTCATGAACAGTTAGTTCATCAAGCATAATTGTAATAAAATAACAACAACAATACGATGAGTATCCTGACATAAAACAATGAAATGTAATTGAATACAAAATTACCTGAAAGGACAGCATGTAAGATGTTTAACAACAATGAAACTCTAAAAAGCAAAATTAACTAAGAAACTCAAAACCAAAATCGACTGATAGCAAACAAAAGTTATTTTATTTAATAGGAAATATAGGGCGATGTTTTAAGATTTAAGTTTTTTAGGTTGGTAGCACTGGTTGGTAATGGCGTCCAAACGTCATCTGTTAAAATGAAAAGTGTACAGTATAATTTCTGGTGAACGGGCCTTACAAAAGCTCAATGAAAATCCGCTGTTTATCGAAAAATTGTGTTCAGCGATGAGGCTCATTTGTTGCTGAACGGATACGTACACAAGCAAAACTGTCGCATCTGGGGTGATGAACAGCCACTTGCCATACATGAATATGAAATACCGATGCATCCCGAAAAAACGACAGTCTGGTGTGGTTTATGGGCTGGTAGCATCATCGGTCCATTTTTCTTCAAAGATGGCCGTGGAAGAAACGTTACCGTTAACGGCAGCTTATCTCTCGATTTGGCCCTGTGAGTTGGCCCCCAAGATCTTGCGATTTAACGCCTCTTGATTATTTATTGTGGTGTTATTTCAAGTCGTTAATCTATGTGGACAAGCCGTACACTATGGTAACCTTACAGGATAAGATAACACGCGTTATTCGTGGAATACTGGCCAAAATGTTCGCAAAAGTGATGAAAAATTCGACCTTATGAATGGACATTTTGAGACGGTGCCGCGGACAACATTTACATGAAATTATCTTCAATAATTAAATGGCAAATACCAATTTATCGATTCCAATAATAAATTTTAATGTATGATGAAAATTTGAGTGTTTTATTCGATTAAAAAAAATACGATTAAAAAATCACCCTTTAATAAAAATGAATTAAATTGAATTGTGAATTACTTGGGAAAAGATAAGGTGACGATGATATGAAACTATTGGCTAATTGAAGTTATAGAAGTACACAGAATATGAAAAAAGTTACTCAAACGTTACTTATGCTAAAGTGTGTCTTAATTTCCGATGTGGCGATAAGATTGCACATGAAACTAATTAAGGTTTTACAGATATCCTTCCTAGAAAATACTTCGTTGTTAATTCAATTTTTCTAGGCAAACAGAGAAAACTTAAAAAAAAATAAATTTATTTTATATTTTTTTAACGAAATGTTTCTATTTATGTTTTTAACCTCAGTAGTTGAATGCAGCATGAAAGGAAGGAAATCGGTAGAGTGGTGTGCAGAAAGCTGCTTCCTTGGTTTTGTTGCAAATATTATCAATGATTTTTCTCTTTTATTACTACTCATGAAATGAAGGGGTTTCTGTTGGAACCTCGATCAAACAGGCCACATCAGAGGCCAAATTGACATTAACGTGCTATCTCGAATGTTAAGTCCATTTGACGGGAAAGATTTCATTTTGGAACTTTAAAATTCTTAATGATCATTTACCATTTCTCAATACCATCTAGTATACCCGTCACAAAAAACAAAGTGGAATTTCGTTGCAGATCAAATGTCAAGGCAATTTGGCAATTGACTGGAACAAAAATTGGGACAACCTTCTTTGAAAAAAATTGTAGCTACAATTTTAGCGACTAAATAAAATAACAAAAAAAGTAACATTTGATAGGACAGTTTTCACAGAGTAATATAGAACTTGAAGCTGTCTTCGTTGAAAGATTTATTGGCTACAATAATTGCAACAAGCTTGCAAAATACATTAACTAATTAAAATTTGAGTTTTTCCATAAATAAGTGCAAGTTGTCCCACTAAAATTTTCCACACTTTTCAGTTATGAATTTTAAAATCTACGAGGCGATATCTCTTACAAATTTGTTATACTTTCCATTAGCAACAAAATTACAATCAACACAAATGACCAACATAAAAAAAATATTAATTTAACGTTTTCATCTTCTTACTTCAAATTGTCTATAGATTAGAAAACATATGTGAAAGTATTCTGAAAAGTTGTAATGGACATCAATTATGGCACTATTGTGAAGTTCACAAACACCTAGAAAAGGAGTATTAATTGTTGATATAAATTTTCTTTGGAATTAAAATATACTTACTGAATACTTTGAACTGGGTAGCTGAAATATAATTCAAGAAATTGGAGTAGGTATTCAAAAGTAAGTAATTGGTGAGTGTATTATGTAATTTGCAGCAATATTTTCTCTTTCAATTTTTTTTAACAAAAAAAAAACAAAAAAAAAACAACAGTTTCAGTTACTCAGAATATGACGTGATTCGATAAGTATATGTAATTTGTAAATGGAAATAATATCAATTACCAACGCTCCAATAACACGCACCAGTATTCAAAACTCCAGACATTTTTTCGCCAAAAATACTTACAACTACGAGGGCGGTTCTAAAATTAGACGACCTCAGGGCGCTACGTTGTTTAGTATTTTTATTTGAGCCATCAAAAGTAAATGAAATCAGTGAATTTTTAGACATAGAAAAAATTGGTCAACTTTATGTGATTCAATATGCAATTCTCAACCAATATTAAAGCCTATCTAGATTCTACTCTACGAAAATCTGCTTCTTCGTTTACTGTAAAATACTGTAAAATATTGGGTAGCAGAGTTTACGCGAGGCCGTACCAACTGCCAAGACAAACACCATAGTGGTAGACCAATTGAGGAGTTCACGACAGACGTGGTTAAGAAAATCCACAAAATGGTATTGAATAATCATAGGCTAAATGTACGTGATCTAGCTGAAATTATTGGCATTTCAAAAAACGCTATACAACATATTGACCCAAGATTTGAAGATAAGGAACCTGTGCGTAAGATGGGTGCCGCTTTTACTTTCAATAGAGCAAAAACAGTGTCGTTAAAATAATTCAGTAAAGTGTTTGCGATGTTTTACCGCAATAAAGTTGAATTTTTGCGCCGATTTATAACCATGAATGAGACATGGATGCATGACTTCACAGCTGAGACTTGAAAGAGGAACAGTGAAAGCAGTAGACTGGAATGGAAGAATCGTGTCCAAAGAAGGCAAAGACGAGGATACGCATGGGATTATTGTTGTTGATTCTCTTCAGAAAAGAAAAACCTTTAACGAAGAATATTAGTTAATTTATTGCAGCGTTTAGACGATGAAATTATGGAAAAATGGCCGCATTCTGCTCCAGTTCACACATCCACTATTGCGATGGCCAAAATTAATGAATTAAAGTTCGAATTGCTTAACCACGCTGCTTTTTCACCAAATTTACCTTCCACGGACTATTTTCTATCTCCAAACTTTAAATAATGGCTCGGTAGTAAAAGATTTAACAACAATGACGAGTCAAAGCTTGCCGATGATGGCTATTTCAGGGAGTTTGGCAGCTCTCAGTACAGACAGGGTACAGAAATTATTATCGTACGTATCGAGCTAAATGGAGATTATGTTAAAAAATAAATAACATTTTCCATAACTTTTTTCTTTGTTAGGTCGAAGCAGGAACCAGGTTGTCGGTATACTAACCAACAATGCAAAATAATTCTGTAAATTTTACAAGGTAACTTAGTTAAAAACTTGCAACTTTTCCTATGGAAATCTAAGCAACATGCTTTGTTTTCAAGTTATTTTTGACTTTTGTCTTTTATGTCAATATCTTTTTTTATTACGTTATCTTTTAAGTAACAATATGATAATGCGAATTCCAAAGAGTTTGTGATTTATTTTGAATTAAGTCAAAAATACGCTTTGATTCTAAGAAGAAAGATGTTTATGCCCATGAAAGAAACGTAACGAGCAGTGTCAACAGAGTAAGGCTTTTTATGCTGTCAATGTATTTCGTAGAAATTAAGCCCGTAAGTATCATCTGAGAATATCAGATAACGATTATGATAAGAGCTTCCTTTCTTTTAAGGACATTAATGGAAATCTGATCGCAAGTAAACCAAATGTGCTGCAAGCATGGATTCCAGAAAGCAACACAGGTAAACAAATTTATGGCATTTATTAACAGTGCTACAGACTGTCAATGACCAAATCAAAAATTTATCAGATTACAAATATCACTGCTCCATAACAGCATAGCTGTATATGTCGGACACTTTCCACTAGTACTATTTAAGACCACGGACGATAGACTAATTTAACAGAATTGAAATTTGACAGGACTAACTTTAGGTTTCGCAATTTTCTTCTGGATTGGATGCGGCCAACTAAAGCCGCCTATTCCCATCCTACCGCTGGACACATCCGGTTGTCCCGCCTCCACCATACACTCAATATAGTTGAGCTATTCATATCCTCCCTAGCCAGAAATAATGAGGAAAACCACTACTTTTATCCGTATCGTAACTGCTATACGTGGTACGCCGTCCTTGGTTTTGTTATTTCGTAGCTAGTTGGACTTGTGTTTTCCTGGATTTGTGATAAAAACAAGTGGGATTCGAATTACAAAATCTAATCAGACATGAACTGTTTGTATGAGCCTTCACTAAAATTTAAGCGTATTCTGCCCTGTGCTTAAAATGTATACCCAATTCAAATCTTCACCTCCATCCCATATAAAGTACTGATGATTGTAATATGTAAAAGACTAAAGCTTGCTCTGTCTGACTTATTAGTATGACCTTAGCCCTGGTAAGTAAAACTCTGGCTAGAAACTTACAATGCAAAAGAGAAAAAGATTGACTCATGTTAATGTACCATGGCATGGTTGGTCCCGCCGTGAATTTGACACCTTTTGGAAAACTGACACTGGCATTGGTCAAGATTTCAGTAAACTGTACCAAAAGCTTCTTGCATCCGAAAATGATGTTGGCATCATAAGAAGCAATCAACAGAAGAGGTTTTCTTGCACCCATGTCGCCGTGACCACCCACGTCGGCATGATCATCCACGTCGCCTTAACCACCTACGTCGATTTTACCATCATTTTTTTGGCGTGACAAACCGACGTGAAAACCCACGCCGGCGTGACCACCCACGTTGACATTACCACCCACATCGGCGTGACTACCCACGTCGAATTCGACAAGTCCACACACGTCGGCAAAACCACACACGTCGGCGACGTGACCACCCAGCTTGGCAAAAACAAATTTTTTTTATTTTTAATACAAGGGAGTATTCTTGATTATGATGCAACGCGATGTTTAAAACTGTAACAACGTTATGTTATATAATTTTATGTTAACCGGCTACATAATCTGTAAAGTGTAATATAACGCTCAAGAAATCTAGGTAAGAGTATTACTAGTAAACATACGCTATTATGGAAATGGCAAGACAAAGCCCATTCTCAGCGAACAAAAATCCAACTAGTACTGCTCTACAGCTTACTACCCTGATTTATGAATCAAGCAACTTCTTTTATGACATTTTTCTTGATTTATGAGTCAAGCAATGTAATTTTTGAAAGTTTTCGATAGAAAAAGTCTCTCCAAAATTCTCTTACCCGAATCGCGCAGTCTACACTGATATAGAAATATCCAACGCATCAAAATACATCGATTCGTGCGGTTGGACTAAAGACCTCCAGTATGAAAAGTTTGGAAAATGAACATTTAGTTAAGTAAAATAAGTGAAAGCCTATCTGATCAATATTATAACTTTGCTTTGGCATACTCGTATAGCAGTTAATATGCGCTAAAGTGTTTGAAATTGGTCAACTTTTTAGCAAAATCCCAGGATAATTGTATTATTATCTTGTTTTGGCTTTCACTTTAGGAACGAAGTATTAGAATCAATCGAGGATTATATACTCCAAATTGATTTATCTAAGAAACATTTTACTTCTCTATTTAGCAACAACATACCATACCTATTAATATTGAGTTCGTTACCATTTTACAAAATTTGATCGTAAGATAAAATAAAACGACTTCATTACCTATACGAGTATTAGCTATGATTTCGCATTTACTCGTAAGGTAATTAAGTTTAAGTACTGATTAATATTAATGTGGTTTTGAATTTTATAACAATTTTCTGTAGATTTCTTCAAGTCCAGTCTATCAATCAATATAACAAAGTTTTCAGACTCAGTATTTGTTTGGTAGTACTGCTCCTTTCACAATATTAGGGTTTTTGTAGTTTCCTCCATATTTACAATATTGATATGATTTTCTCCTTTCCTTATCCCTCCATCTGTTGTATTTCTCATCGATATTAAGCTTCAGCCTTGTTTCTTTTTCAATTCTCGGTAGCATTCCCCTAAAGCTGTATCCTGTAATGATTACTTGCAAATATCGTTATTTGCTGCAAGCTTAAACTATGCAAATACCAAAAAAAAAAAAAACATGAAACGAATCAAAAAAATGAAACCAAATTATTTGCCCTACAAGTAATAACAGAGGAATTTGTTTATTATAAATAGCAAAACTGTATGGACTGCAATGACAGAATGACAACGCAGCTATAAAGAATTTCTGTGTGCAAGAAAATGCACATTTTTATGCATTATAGTAGCCACATAGAAAAATCTATACTTACAAAATGCATATAGAACGCAATATACATCAATACATAGTTGCATAGTAACGAAAGGACGATGAGTACACCAAAAAAGGGGAACCTTTTTCTAGGAAAAAATCAAGCAAGCACGGAAGTATTGCAAACAATACTTTGCATTTAAACTGCGTTAGAATTTGTCTTGCAATTGTCATTGTTTTACTCTTCAATATTCAAATTCTACATATAATTCAATATATTTTAATATTTGCTAATACCGGATTCCTCCAATTCTTATGCATTTATCAAAAAAAACAAGGCTGCGTCACTTTCATTTTCATCGATTTGTTGCTTCATTTGTTTCAAGTCCAATATTTGGCATGTAAAGGACTGCTAAACCTACACATGAAAGAAATTTATAGAAACAGTTTTAAAGCTAACAAATATGTTGCATATTTGCACACTTCTACACAATATTGAAGAGAACAAAATTGTTAGTAAGAATTGGGTGGTTTCCAACACGTAAGCAATAATGCAAGAATTTTCATTTTCTGTATTACTATACTATTTACTATTCTAAGGATAAACCTTATTGTGTGTTTTACCAATACAATATGAGGCAAAAGACTAATCCTTTTATGTCTATAGCAAGAGCAGGTAGTTTACAAAATTTGTTTAGGAAATTCAGAAATAAAAATGTATTACGTGCTCTTAAGTTTTGGAAGTAATATTTACATTGAAGTTTATAATGCAGCCAGATAGCAGGTAGAAGGTAATAACATTTGGGTAAAGGTTGCAACGACCATTGGTTAGTTTTCAAATTGAGTTAAAACGTGATGTAATCAAAGTTTTAATTGTTTCGTAAGGAAAATTTGACATTTGATTGCAGAAAACTGAAAACAATGCAAATCTTCTATGCCATAAAAGACCATTCCGCACAAAGAAACACACAAGACAACTTGCGTATACCCTGATCAGAACACCAGAAGCACGATTGATTACGTGGTAAAAAATGGAAGGCATGTTTCTAGTGAAATGGAAGTGCGGCGAGTGATACCAACACTGAACATCTGGTTGCAGCTAAGGTCTGCATGAGATGTAGCAGAAAAAAACTTTGGTTGTCAAACTTAAAGAAAACTAGATATTACAAAGCCACAAAAAATGTTATCAGCTGCTACCATAAAAAGCGTGAATAATATTTGAGCTTGCAACGAAAACTTACATAACTCGAAATTTATAGTTTTGAGATATAAAACGTTTAAGGGCATGTTGTATATATCAAAAAACATGTTCTTTCTTAGAGAAGTAGTTTTTCAAAAAGCGCTGTCGTGACAAATTGTTATATTTTACTTGTGAAATACATCGAATTTTGGAATGGGGATTTGAATTTTGGATTGCAACAAAATATTCGCAGTGATAATATGTAATAAACTCGACTTTGATTTAAACACACTCAAGTCGTTTGATCCTGTGACCACAGATACATTGCACATTCGAAGGTAATAGCTTCAAAATATATAAAAAGACATAGGAAGAGAATTTATGCCTTAACATCCTACCGGAAAGTAAAAGGTGACGTTTATGGCAGGAGATTCCTTTTCCGTAAAAATACTAATGGAAACCTTTTCATGGATAATCAAAATATGCTGCAAAAGTTAAGTAGATGGCTTCCGAAGATAATACAAGCACAGAGCACAGACTGCTTAATACCGAACCAAAATGAAAGCAGAATAACATAGTCAAATGACCTTCCAATAGCCGGTAAACTACCAGCTGAAAATGGTAAGAACATGCATAATGAGCATCAACGAACGAATACAACTCAACGAATACATGTCCAAGGGATGGAATGTAAACCTATTCTAAGACGGCAGTAAAATAGAAATATCACAGCTTATGAACAGCAAGACAGTGAGCGCCAAAGGTTTAACAGCCAACAGATAGCATTCATCAGCTTTTACGCTAGTCTTGGCTACAAGAAAACGATGTAATTAAATAAAACCTGCAAAAAGATACTGCAAACTTTTGAAACATTGAGTCAGAAAAAGTGGTTTTGGCTATTAACGACAACAAAACGCTGTTCTCTTTTCCTTTTACAATACATTTAATCTATCTCATCTATACCGTCCGTAAAGAGTATGATATCAGTCAAGGATTTTCGAGGAGAGTATATCTTTCACAAAGTTCTTATTTAAATTTTGCTTCAAATTTCGATACTAGGCTACTAGAATTACTTGGAAAACTAAATATTTGATTTTTTTCCAAGTGAAATGTTTTGCATTATTAAAATCACTTTGAAATCGCCACCAAACATTTTTTTGGTTGCATAAAGTCATATAGAATAAACAAAATATATACTTTAGTACTTCCATATAATCTCTGACGATTCAATCGGTCAAATTGTTCTATGATACTACTTCATTTCACCTCAAATCATGCATTTCCCTTACGATAATTAAGAATGGCATTGACTTTTTATAGTTAAATGTTTGCAAATAGCAAATAACTGAAACAAAATGATATCAAACTGCACTAAACCTAAAAAGATTGGTTTAGTCTATTAAACGAACATCTTATCTGCTTGAAGCCTACAAATTTGGCGAGGTTATGTCAATTTTAATTTTTAGCGTATTCAGGAGGACACACAGAAATAGCATATGGGGCCAAAGCCAGCCACTCTTAACACACACATATGTATACGTATTTAGCTAAATCTATTGACTGATTTGTGTAAATTATTAAATTCTTCCTTTAATTACTTTCCTTCCCTTCTACCAAAATATGCTTTATTCTTCAAATAGAAAAGTAAAGTAAAGATTCTTAAGGTATGCTTCACTATATAATTTATTCAAATAATTATATACATAATTCAATATTTGTTTATAGTTTAGTAAATTTTATTAAAGTCCTAATAATTATGTCCAATCCAATCGAAAATCCTTACCAAATACATTCATCCTGACGCTCATTTAACTATGCTTGACTTTACAAAGCTCTCACCTTAGTTTTAACTAATTTTGTTTGCTCGGCCAATATTTAAAATGAGTAGCACAAAATTGAAACAAGCATCTGCTTCACTGCCACATAAACTACTTAACCAAAAGTGAAATTAGATTGTTTCCTATATCTTTCTGGGTGCCTGCCTTGGTCCAAGATTATTGTCTTGGTTGCTATTATTATCGTTGTCATTTTTGTAATTTAGCAAGTCGTGCTGGTATATGTACAAAATTTTCCATAAGCAGCAGTGTTTGCATTTGGTATTTACTTTACCAAAACCTTCTAACAAGTAGAAAAGTTTTATGCTTTATTTTGTACGGATTTCACCGAAAGGCAACCATCATTAGAAGTTTGTTGAAAGGCGCACTTTAATGCCACAACTTAAGTTTGTTGGTTTTACCGTTCAGATTTCTGGTGTTAAGTACATTTTTGTCTCTAATCCCGTGTGAATTTAACAGCACTTTTAGTTTTAATGTGTGTTCACACAGAAGTTATATACAGAACATCGCCTTGTTATCCTTCACTTAATATTTCTTCGACTGCTTAAATATTTGAAATAAGTTAGAGAGGATTTGCAGTCGTATGCAGGATACGCAAGAACATGGGGTGTTCTTAGAGAATATCATAGATGAATACCTGCACATTCTAAGAACTTTTGTAGAAGGAAATACGGTAAATGTCAAACCGGGTGGCATAAGTTGATTGGATTTAAATTTCGTGTTAAAGTCGTAGGTCTTAAAAAGTGCAATAGTTTTACTATTTCAAATGAAACCCAAGTAACAATGATTGTGCAGAGACCCAAAAACTATGCCACAAATACGAAGGATATTATTAACATTATTAAATAATCAATTTGACTATTTCCCCAGATGATTAAACAGTGTCTATCTATCTACTTGCTTTGTATTAATTGGTAAGATGTCCAAAAACCACAGGTTAACAGAATTTTGTATAGTCATGACTTTTGTATGAGACAAAACAAATATGTCTAGCTGGGCACCCTAATATAATTAAGTATTTAAATGAATTGTTACCCTTAAGTGCAACCCATAGAATTATAACGAAAAAACGAAAAGAGATTGATATAAGAAGATATACAGTACTTGTAATCAAGACGTCGAGCTAACCCGAAGGTAAAATATACCCCCGAAGTTATTAATAAAATTTATATAGAAAAAACGAAAAATCTAATTTTGTTTTTATTTCCAAACCCGGTTTGGATAATTATTTTATTCGCCCCCACACCCATACAAAATACTTACAACTTGTTTTGAGTGTTCAAAAAAAGGAATGTATGCGTCTGAATATGAAGCAAATTTTAAAAAAATCCTACAAACTATTTTCGCTACAAATTCATTTTCGATGTTTGGTGCTAAAAAGTCAACAGATTTTTCCACCACAATCTCTGCCAATTTGAGACAATTACACAGCTCTTCCATGTTGTTTTTTTTGTCACCGATTTGATATTGAACTTTTGTTAATTTATTGTGCTCATATTTTATTTATTATGGTTTTAACTATAAGTTTATAACTTATCAATTGTTTAGTTTACTGCAAACAACTTTTCTTATTACCTCTAGTGTTTGAGATATTATTTAGATTCCAAATTTCGAAAATTTGTTGTTTTGGTACATTTTGGAAGCTATATCGGCACACTAATTGCACGCACTGAGAATTTGAAACCAAAGCAAACGGTCTTCAATTTTTTTCGATAAATTTTTTTTACTTGAACAGCTCTTATATTTTTTACGATCGTTAAAGTCTTAAATAAGCTTAAGGCAAACAATATTTTTAGAAGGGCTCCTAACACTGAGATAATAACAGTAAACGAAACTGAACTAAAAGTTAAAGAGAAATTTAATTGATATATAACATCGTAAATTTTATTCTTTACGGTATTTAAAGTTGAATTTTATAGCTGAAATTTACATTTTATGAATGGGGTACGATAACCACCTTGATTTTATGACCAAATTTATTTAGTTAGCCTAAACGATAACAAATCGTGCATGCGATACTTTAGCTTACAGCTTAAAATTAGTAAAAAGGCATTGACAATTTTTTTTTTATTTTTTAAGTTTTGCACGAAAGCGTTTTAAGTTTAGTTATATCTTCCTGAGTTTGTGAAAAATTCTATAGCAAGAATATGTAAAACAGCATTATAAAGCTGTATACGAGGTTTATTCAAACTGAAGTTTATAATAGTATATTCTTAAGCATAAATTTTTTACAATTTCAATAACGCCTTTAGCATCGGGGTAATCAGGAAGGCTTGAATACCACGAATGGCGTCTCCCTATTGCCCGTTTGCGATGAGAAAAAAGCTGAATGACTGTTGTGTCGTACCGCACTTTTCGCCTAAACTGATCATTCCCAAGGGCAAGTGAGATCGAAAATGCAAACAAAATTTCTTTTTTCCACAATTCTGAAAATTCATGATTTGCTTTAATACTCAATTTCTAACTGGTTTCATCCCTAATTTTCTCTCTCTACCTCCCCCTCTATAAATATTTCCCTCCTCCCTCTCTTTCTGTCCCTCTCTCTCTTTTCTTAGCAATTCGGAGTAGTACGTGCGTATTTCATGAGTTCACCTACACAAATTTGTGCTCTCTAAGCATATCTGCTACTCTCCTACTCTAACTAGCTGAAGACCGCATTCAGATCTCAGATCTCTTCTCCTCCCTAAACATGTTTCCCCGCTCCGTCACTCCTTTACTTCCTATCACCCAATCTAGATGTATTTCTATTTTTTCTCCTCTTTTTTATGAGTCGCTGAAGCCTTGTAATCATATTCTGATACACATTATGTTTTCTTACCATTCTCATTTTCTTTCTTCCTCTATAAATATTTTCTTTCTCCCTTTCTCTTTTTGCTTAGCTATTCAAAATATTACACGTGTATTTCATGATTTCACTCACACAGGTTATCGCTCTCTAAGCATATTTGCTACTCTCCCACTCTAACTAGCTGCAGGCAAATTCATATCTCAGAGATCCCTCCCTCCCTAAGCACATTTTTCCTCCCCTTCTCTTCCTAACTAAACATATTTCCACTTTAGGCATCGCTGTAGCCTTGTAATCGTATTCTACTACACATTATCTCCTTATACCCTTTTCCTTTTCTACTACTTAACGCCACTATGGCCAAAGCAAAATACATACGAGATATATCATATATCTTAGGATATAGTTGTTGTAGTTAGGGCAAAGGATGTCCTTTTTGAGTGGGATGTATGAAGTAACCAACCAATCATAATTAATCTAATGCGTTCAAAAAACACAAAACGAATCAATCAAATTCAAATAAATTGGAAAAGTTTTAGCTAAACTTAAGATTTGCAATTAGATGGAAGTAAGCGATTAGACCCACAAAACATGTTTATTTGTAAATATAGAAATTCAAAGCCTTACGACGACTGGTTGTCGAGATAAGACCATTATGAGATTATCCTTTCATTACAGGCGAAAGGAATCAACAGGAACACCGGCTCATTATAGCGGATCATAATTAGCAAGAGCGGAAGGGGCTGGCGGACTTTTATGGATTAAAGCAGTGGTGTTTGAGGAAAATTTCGCCTTCCAATGGCAAATTTCTTGTAAGCTTTTTAAACCTGAACTAAGGGGGTGGATAACGGGTGGGGGGCATGGGTTTGTAGGCTAACACGAATTAAAAATAAATAAGAATGGCAGCAGCAATGGACATATGATGGCATTATTCACGTATAATGTAATGTAACGTAAGCTACAGTCATTTTAATATTTCCAACGTGATGTGAACGATGGGTCCAAATTTAAAAAAAGAATGAAAGTGGTCAAAAAAAATGTTATAAACTACTGCATAGGCGGGAGAAACTTTTTCGTACAATGCCGAACTTTATGAAGAACCACATTTAAGCCAGATTTTCATTTGTAGAATCAAGAGCTTCTCCGGCTGTACGATGAAGAGCACACGCCACAATTGCTGATTTTAGAACTCAAACAAACTTCCATGTACGATATGGTTAGATATTTTACTTTAAACGAATATTTATAAGTGTTACACATTGAGAGCTATAATCGAAAACATAATCTGAAATTTTGTTATATGATTTACTTCATGAAAATTATGTTTTCAGTTTGACTTACTTCGGCATCATGATGAAGGAATCAATTACTCCGACATTCCTCTTTATTCGACAGGAATTCTAGTAAAATTTTTACATGAGAGTAGACCTCGGTAAGAATAAACTATCGTGATTTTCGTATTTAATTCGATGATAATTTTACAAATTGCTCTTGCTCTGCTGTCGACGGACATCGTATCACCCAAATGTTCTAAGATCAGATCTAAAAGTTCAATCACTTTCTTTGTACTCTTAACAAAATTCATCACACTTTTATTTACTTAAGAAACATTTCATAAATTACTTTAAAAACTGCACAATAAATCATTACTTTCCTATTATATTTGATTTTTCCTTTTTCGTCCCGGTCTTACGGTCAATACGGAAGCAGGCAATACCCCATTTACTGCTTTTCCAGCTTTTCTTGCCGCCTGCAGTCGTCTTTCATGCACTTTACGGTGCTTCGTCAAATGATCTGAGCGGGCAAAACATTTAGCACAAAAATCACACTTGTAAGGTTTGACGCCGGAATG
>JAHXMU010020673.1:999-11069 GCA_019455685.1 Philornis downsi
CTATACGAAAAGCGTCAATGACGACTCTTTTCTATACGAAAAGCGTCCATGGCGACTCTTTTCTATACGAAAAACGTCTATGGCGACTAGTTTCTGTACGAAAATCGTTTATGGCGACCCTTTTCTACACGAAAAGCGTTTATATCAACTCTTTTCTATACGGCTGGCGACTCTTAGTATAGAAAAAGCGTCAATGACGGCTCTTTTCTACACGAAAAACGTCTACGGCGACTGTTTTATATACGAAAAGCGTCTATGGCGACTCTTTTGTATACGAAAAGCGTCTATGGCGTCCATGGCGACGCAAAAAATACGAAACGTCCCTATGATGGCTAATTTCTATACGAAAAGTCATTATGAAATATTTTTTCAATACCAAATTGCCTACGAAAACACTATCCTGTACGTAAAATGCCTCTGAAAATAATTTTCTGTGCGGAAAATCACTATAATGATACTTTTCTATATGAGAAAGACACATTCCTATTCATGGAGATACTCTTCTATACGAAAAATACGCTTTTCAATGCTAAAATTGTCTAGATAAACTTTTCCATGTTAAAGCTTTCTACGACGACACTTTAAGTTCTTATACGAAAAGTGTGTTTAAAGGCACTTTTCTGTTCAAAACCTATCCATGAATATACTTGAATGTACGAAGAATATCTTTTAAAACACTTGTACTCGTGTATCAAAACTGTCTAAGACACGTTTCCATAAAAGAAGGGGCTATGAAGACACTTTTCTACACAGGAAGCGACTATGAAACACGTTTTCTCTCGAGAAATGACACTTTTCTACTCCAGAATTGACTATGAAGACACATTTCCATATGAGAAGTGGCTGTAAAGACGTAATTTCATACGAAAAGCGTCTGTGAAAAGTGCTCCCATAAAGAAATTTCATGTACAAAGTGTCCGCATGAACAATATTAACTTTAAAGTGTCTTCGTGGAGACTATACTGATGGAAGCATATTTCATTTTTTCTTATGCTATTAGGGGTCATTATATTGTCCTTTATGGGTTGCATTAACGCAGTTGTGGCTGTTCCTTCAGCGCCAGCAAAAAGTCTAACAAAACAGAATGCGGAGATGCTTGCATATCAATAAGGTAGGGCAAATATTTTTTTCAACTTAATTATTTTCTCCCCGCCTTTTCTCCTCACCTAAGATATTTTAAAATTTCAATCGAAAATTTTTACGGAATGTCTAGAAAATATAAATTGCAATATTTTGCTTTACATGAGAATTTTTATTAGAGGGACATTAATTTCTAACATTAATAATTTTTGAAATTACTGTGGGGATATGAAACTCATTAGAAGTACCAAAAATATAAGGTAATATCGCATAAAATTATTGTCTAGTTTCAATAAGAGAATCCTAAGGCGCCCCAGGGTTTCATAAGTTTTAAGTCAACAACACCAATAATTTAACTATTTTCGAAAAAAATGTAATTTCCTATTTAATTCTGATATCAACAAAGTCAATATTCCATATGGAAAGCGTCAATATCGAAGCTTTTCTCTACGAAAAGCATCAGTAAAGAAGCTTTTCTGCACGAAAAGCATCAGTAAATAAGCTTTTCTGTACAGAAAATGTGAATAAAGAACCGGTTCTGTAGGAAAAATGTCAACTTAAGACGCGTTTCTTTGAGGTTACCATAAACACACTTTCCTATAAGAAGTGTTTCAACAAAGACAGTTTTCTATACAAAAAGTCTTAATAAAGACAGTCTTCTATAGGACAAGTTTCCAAGAAAACTGTTTTCTAAATAAAATTTGTCGATAAATAAATTTATTTTATATAAAAAGTATGTAAGTACATAGTCACTTTCTCACTTAGACACTTTCTCACCTAGAAGATACTATTCGACTTTTTATATTAAAAGTGCCTATGAAGACAGACTTTTCATAAGTAATGCTTTCTTGCAAGCGCTTCGTATATGAAAGGGTGTTTATGGATCACAAATTAAAATTCCTTCTTTATTAGTCCTTCAGACAGCTGTTGATGGAGATGTTAGTTTAAATGGATTCTTATCCGGCAGATTGCAAATATAGTGTCCGGCCAACTAAGCAAGCAAAAAAGGGCTAAAACAGAATGCTCATTAGATTACATGCGTAACAATTAAAGGTCTTTTGCATATCTTCAGCTACTCGCAGATGCATTTATTTCTCTGCATTTGTTAAAACAGTCTTGTAACCATTTCTAAATATCAAGTTGATTAAAACATTAATAATTTATATTTACTTACCTACTTAGGTAGTGACTAAAATAGACATTCTTTGGCATTATATGCCCCTCCTAGGAAATTGTCTCTGGCTCTCTGGTGTCCTGAGCTTATTCTCCAATTGGTCAAGACTGGTGCTTCCAGCTGAGTTTTGGTCAACTTCTTCTGCGCCGCTCATCAAGTTCATTATCGAAAATTGTTAGTGTTGGAGCGTTTGAATCTATACATGATAAACAGCGGACTCTCTGTATTTTTGATGCATTTGACCACATATGGTTTATAACTCATACTTCGTCGATATTTGCCATTAAAGACAATCAGTTCATGTGCTTCGTAGAGTATTTTTCTCTTGAAGATTATTATCACTAATATTTCCGCTGGTATTATAACTCAGAATTCTGCGACATACAGTAAGACAAGTAAAGCTAATATCTTTTACAGTTGGCTTTTTGTTTGTCGAGGGAGGCTTTGCCCTTAAATCGCTTGCTTATCTCTTAGCGACATTTGTTCGCAAACAATACTCTTCTTTCAATCAGGTAAATGAATTCGTTCACATTCATATGGCGGTCCAAATGTGTGAACGCTTTGTTAGTAGAAACAATTAAAAAATAAACTTGTTTTGCCCTCCTTTACCACCTGGCTTATTTTCACTGATTTCTTCTCAATGCTGGAGAAGACTGCAGTAACATCTCTCATGCCAAAAATGACATAGGCACACGCAAATTACCTATGGGTTTTGTTAAAGATGGTGTCAGTCGTATTAACTGCAGCTTTCCACATAACCATCTCCGAAAGTATGTTAAAGAGATCGCTGCCGCCTTGTCTAAATCCTTGTTAGGTGTAATTTTTGTCTACAATTACTGTAGACTACATGTCAGTCAGTGCCGTTCTACAAAGACGCATAAGCTTCGTGGAAATACCAAACTCAACCATGGCTTCATACAGTTTTTAAAGTATTAGACTGCCGAAGAAAAAACGGTATGTGTTGATCCGTTTTTCTTGGATCCTCCCTAGGACTCACATATTGTGAATATCTGGTCAGTTGTTGATTTACCAGGTCTAAAGCTGCAGTGCAATCAGGCGAGACTAAAATGTCTGAGTCTATTTATGTAATAAAACTTCACAAATATTTTTTTTTTGTAATTTTTTAATTAAAATTGATTTGTGTTGATTGTTACACATAAACCGATAGCCTTATTGCAACAACTTGTGTTCAAAATTGAGGTTCAAATAATAAATTTTGTTGCACCTTCAACCACTTCAATCCGACGAGAAAGTTCTTCACCACTTCCATAAATTGACCACTTTTAATTGACTTTAGATTATTTCTAACATTTCGGAAAATATTATTATAAAGAACTCAATTCATGACTTTGATACAACAAATCTTTGCAATATAAAAGTTTTATCTTAAAACGTTTTAAATAAAGTGAAATTCAATAAAGTTTATTATTCATAATTCACACATTCTATTATAAAGTCCACGCCTTAATAAAACACTAAGACAGAAACTAAATGCGCCTTGATACCTTATAAAATATCTCCCCCTTTTCTTAAGGTTCTAAATTCAATTCAACTACCCAGGATACCATTGCAAGAAAATAAACCTTTTGCACGCCAAATACACTGACTCACTCACTCACTACTTTACTGTGTGCGAAGTGGCTGTGAGTTTTGCCGCCGACATAGTCGTCTCACAGCGTATTGTTTTTCCATTCACTGAATTTTCACATAATTTTCTAAGAAAATATTTTTTATTAACAAATTCATTACAACAATATTGACACAATACTTTCCATGGAAACCAAGCATACCCAGTAGGCGGTAAAGGAAGCGTCAAAGAGGGCCAGGGAGCGATGAAGAGCGAGAAGGCTATTGGAAACCAACTTAACCACTTAAAAGCAAAAGCGGAAAAATATGGCAAAATCAAGCAGATAACAGGCGTTGTAGAGCCGTAAACAAAAGGATAGATGCCAAAGGCAACTAACAATGTAATAAGGAAGGGTTGCCCCAAAGTCTATACGCATATTGCCATTGATAATGTTTAAAAGCGGTGACTGCAATACATATTGAATATATAATTAAGAAAACTAAATGTAGAAACCTATAAAATGAGATTTCTAAAAAAATTATTAAAATCTGTTTTCTGTTCTGATAAAGTGAAAGGTAAAAATATATATCCTTTTTAATTAATTTGACGTTTATGAAATATTTTGAATATGGTGAATAAAATAAAATTTTTCAGAAACCATCATTTGTAATTTGTCAACATGTTGTTTTAAGCCGAAATGTAAGGAACATTTAACATTTATATTTATACAGGCGGGGGGATATGTTGTTCGCTGCGCCGCTTCCTGGAAATTTAGCCGCCATGAAGCCGTACACGGGAAGGCAGCGTGCATTTTGTGTCCGAGCGTATTACGAAAACAATAAATCAGTGATTACTGTACGACGTTTGTATCGGCATGAACACGGTTTACACGATTTAAGTGAAGTTCCAAGCGCCAATGTGATACGAAAATGGATCAGAATGTTCGAAACAACCGGCTCAAAAGTACCAACTACGGTTCGTGATCGCCCAGTTTCTGCAAGATCAGCCGACATTGTGGAGCGTGTTCGTGTTTCAGTTCACGACGGTTAGAGCGAACAATTATTGCAACATGCTAGCAGACTTTTTGGTGCCAGCTTTGCAAGAACTTCAAGGCAATACCTCGATGATGTGGTTTCAACAGGATGGGGCCACATGTCATACGGCTAGGGTATCCATAGAGCTGCTGAAAAATGTTTTTCCTGGAAAACTCATTTCGAAAAGGGGGGATATTGAATGGCCCCCACGTAGCCCCGATCTCTCTTCATGCGATTATTTTCTATGGGGCTACCTCAAATCGGTAGTCTACGAGAATAATCCGACCAATTTAGAGCAGTTGAAGAGGAAAATTATTCAGGAAAGTAACAAAATACCGAGAACAACTTTTCAACGAGTTTTCCAAAATTTGCGACTTCGGTTCCAAGAGTGTCAAGCAGTCGAAGGAAGCCATTTGGACAATATTATTTTTAAGTCTTAAAAATTCCCATGCTTCTACTTTTTAAAAATACAAATATATTTTTTTTTATGTTTCGTAGTTTTTTTTAATTGAATATTTAAACCGCCAACACCCTTATGGCCCACCCTGTACTTTGTTTTACCAAAATCGAAAATAAAAATGTTCCCAAAATGTCTGAACTCGAACTCTGCCAGACGTACATAACATACGGAATGAGAAATTACACCTGCACCCATTCTTGAAATATGTCCTTTCAATCTCAACAAAAAAAGTACTTCCTCGAATAGAAAAGTAATATTTTTCACAAAATTTTTAAAATTTTTTTGTTTGATTTCATTGTTTTGTTATTAAAAACGACAATTTTATATTTTATTCACTTTTTAACAATTTAAGGTATTGTTAAAAAATGACTCCTGGCGTTATTTTCAAATATACGAGGTGCGATCATGTTATTTTCAATTTTTAAAAAAGGTATTTATTTATTCATCAATAACTATTTTGTGCCCTTCAAAGTAATCCCCTTCAGATATAACACACTTATGTCAGCGTTTTTTTTCCAATCCTCGAAACAATTCTGAAATGCGCTTTTTGGTATCGCCAACAGCTTCTGTTTCGATTTTTCTTTTATCTCCTCAATCGCTTTCCTTTCATCGGTGTTTTCAGTTTTGGGAAGAGGAAAAAGTCAGCGAAGGCCAGTCCATTGAATACGGTGGTTGAAGCATGATTTGGGTTTTGATTTTTGGTCAAAAACTCACGCACAAGCATCGATGTGTGACCTGGTCCGTTATCTTAGTGCAAAATCCATGATGGGTCTTTCCACAATTCTGTGCGTTTCTGATGAATTGCTTCGCGCAAACGACGCACAACTTTAAGGTAGTATTCCTTGTTGATCGTACGACCTTCAACAGCTCTTGAGCGATGTCCATGCGACGTTGTTTTTCCTCAAAATTTAGCAATTTTGGAACAATCTTCGCTGACGCACGTTTCATGCCTAAAGCACCCGTATATATTGCTAGGCATGGCATCAGCAACCTCTCTAACAGTGATTCGATGATTATCCAAAATCATTTTCTTCACTGCTTCAATGTTTTCATCGGTTGTTGACGTGCTCGGGCGACCAGGACGAGCACCGTCATTGACATCTTCTCGGCCTGACTTAAACCGGTTATACCACAATTGAACTTGTGTTCTGCTCATAGTAGACTCGCCAAACACCACAGGCAACATTTCAGATGTCCTTGCAAATTTAATTTTGTTTTTTAAACAAAACTTAATAGAGTTTTTTTGATCCATTTTTTCGAATAGTAAAAAATCGAAGAACACACCAAAACACGACTAACTTTTCTATCTGTCAAAAACAAACTGACAATCCAAAATGACTGATATGACAGACATGTGTATCAACATAACAGAAAAAAAATGCGAAAATCGAACTACGAGTATGTTCGGCAATATTATAGTAAAAGAAAAAATTCCACCTTAAGTAACGCTGTTATTACCCAAAAACTAAAAAGATAGGCTAAAGTAAAAATTATATTATTATTATTATATTATTATATATTATATTATTGTATTATAATTTATATAATAATATATATTTTATTTGTATTATATTATTTTTGTTTGCTTGACTGAGAGAAACACTTGGAGTAAACATGTCTAGTAAAATCTTCTCAAACTCTCTAAACCATGGTCGTCCTTTCATAGGTCCAAAAATAGTAAGTATGTTAGCTTATAGAATGTGAGAACTCCACCCAATGCCCATTTGCCTAGCTGGTGGACACGATAACGATTGTAGGCGGGGATTGTAAATGGACTATTTCGAACCACTCCTTTTGATACCACCCGTGCAAATTGATTAATTTTCTAAAGTTAAATTTTCTCACTATAACTCCTTATCTTCAAACCCAACCCAACCCAATTTGTATGTCTTTTATATTGTTTCATAATTTCTGATAATAATTAAAAAAAAAAAAATCGACGGATTAATCCCATACTTTTTGGTATCTGTGCTGTGCTTTTCGCCATATCTTTCAATCGGCTGAACCAAAATCGACCAAATAAATTCTCAGAATGAAAATGGTCGATGTTGCCTCCCATACAAAATTATAAATTAATTATAATACTCGTAGATTATGAAAAATAGGATAAAAAATCATGAAAAAGGGACCTACAATTAAAACTTACATTTCATATGAAATTTCAGCCTAATTTGTATGATTTTTTTTTTTTTGGCGATATTTTCAAAAAAAGATCAGTGAAGTAAGCACCGCAGCCAAGAAAAAAATGCAAATAATAACCCCCCGATTTTTTAAATTTTTCTTTTCTTTTTTAAGTTTATTTTTTTGTTTTTATTTAAAAAAAGACACCGGCAGGTTATGTTTTGATAGAAGATCCACGAGGCATTCAACAGGCACTAAAGGGCTTCCACGACAACCCATTAGGTGGTCATCAGGATTTCAGGAAGACACTGACGAAACTAAAGAGACAGAGCCGGTATATGCAGGGACTTAAGGCGCTATATTGCCGGATGTGCAAAGTGCCAGCGCAATAAAAGTACCCTGAAGACGGTAATGCCGATGGTAATCACTGCTACGCCCAGCCGGCCATTCCAAAAGGCCTATATGGATATGGTGGGTCCTCTTCCTGAATCCACGCGGGGGAATAAACTCATACTGACTTACCAGGATGACTTCTCCAAATTCATGGTATATGCTGCGATGCTGGATGGGGAGGCAAGTACTGTTGCCCAGATATTCTTTAGAGATATTGTGGTCAAGTACGGAGCACCACAGATACTAGTGACGGATAACGGGACAAATTTTATATCTCGGCTGCTCAGTGATACCTGCAAAATGTTGGGGATCAAAAAACTTAATATTACACTCTATCATTCTCAAGCAAATGGATCACTGGCGGAGTACCTTTGAGTTTTCGCGGATGAGAATGGAAGTAATTGGGACCAATGGCTAGCACCAGCCATGCATACTCACAACAATACCGGGCCACTAGTTACGGGCCAAACACCCTTCAAAACGTTGTACGAGTATGGTTTTGATATAGACCAGCCCACTAACTTAAGGTAAAAGTGTGCTCCACTGTATAATCCCGATGAGCCAAGCAAGTTGTTAAAGTTGCAACTACAGCGATGCCATGAATTGGTTAGCAAAAACCTCGAGAAATCGAAGTTCTTGACGAAAAAGAGTTATGACGGACAGAGAAGGCCAGTGGCGCTGGTCCCTGGTGACAAAGTTATGCTGAGGAACCACGGCAAAGGGAATAAACTTTCACCTATTTGGGTAGGACCGTACGAAGTGGTCAGGGTAGAAAGTCTGGTCACTACTATGATAAGAGTGAAAGGGAAATCCCGAAAGTGGCATAATAACCACTTGCGGCTGTACCGTGGGAAATGAGTCGCGGTTCGTCCTTCAGTAATAAAAATAAAAAGGCATTCTCTATCAAAACATAACCTGCCGGTGCCTTTTTTCCTACCTCACAGCTCCCGGAGTATTCTCTTTCTTCAATCTCAGAGCGATTCTGTTCCTTGGGTTCTCTTCTTCCGTTAGTCGCTGAATCCATCTCTGCAGTAGCCATTTTCCTCTGTTCCGCTCGGGTCCTTATTCTGGTCTGCACCCCGAGCTCCTAGTTTCCCGTGGGAGGAATTCGGCTCAGAGCGTTTGCGTTTTGATTCTTTTTGCCAGGCTTATCTCGAAATCATATTCAAATAACTTGTGCCGAAATCTGGCCAAACGAGAAGTCTGATCCTTCATATTGGCTATTCCCCTTAGAGGTTGATGGTCCGTAAAGGAATTGAAACGTCTACCCAAGAGATACGGTTGGAAATTTGCCAACGACCATACTATGACGAAATTATTCGCTGCATTGAATCGCTGATGGGCAATTTTTCATACTGTATTTTTGAGGCATTTTTCATTTAGAAATAAAGTCCCTAAACAGGTTATGAAAAATAACTCAAAAATCAAAAAAAAAAAAAAAAGTTAACCTACAGTTATGTATGACATTTCATACGAAATTTCATCCAATTTTCTATTAGTTTTTGTTATTAATTAAAACAAATTTTAATTTTTCACTGACGAAATTATTTACTGCATTGAATCACTGATAGGACTATCTTAAAAAAATGGTAAATTTTTCATACTGGTTTTTTGGGGCATTTTTCATTTAGAAATAAAGTCCATTATCAGAGAAATCACCATTATCAAAAATCAGAGAAAGGTGACCTACAGTTATAGATGACATATCATACAAAATTTCGCCCAAATTTGTATGAGTTTTTGGGTGATTTTTAAAATAAAAAAAATGTGTAAAAAAATATGTAATTTTTCCTTTTTTGGACGATTTTTCATGATCCCCAGGATAAATATTATATTATATTCCATCCGATCCCACGCGTTGTCTAGTGCATTAAGATCTTGCGACAACCGTACAATTACATTTTACGTTGAAACAGTCAACAAGCCAAAGACAATTCAGCACATGGCACCCAATGCAGACATTGAAGCAAGGAACTTTTCAAACTTCTTGAGTATATTACACGACGAAGAAGAAGAATAACAAGTGAATGGATGGCTGGTTGGTTGTGTAGAACAAAAAACACTCTGCGGCGCAACGAGTGAGGCATATTATGAGTGCCACGACGAGTACCTTAACAACAAACGGCGACAAATTGCAATAATGAAAATGATTTTGAGAAAGTACGTGGTGGTACTCCAAAAAGGAAATCAAATAAAGTGAAAAGCGCGGATGAAATACAATTCTACTATTCTTTTACTCCC
>JAHXMU010020675.1:0-10620 GCA_019455685.1 Philornis downsi
CTTGTTCACCACATTTAATTGCGCCAGATTTTTTATATGTATGTTATTGAAATTTATTTCAGTATAAAGTCTAAAATAATTCTACTAAATATGACTAAATAAGCATTCAAGTTAAAGGAAAACTGTGTGACTACGAACAAAACTTGCGGCGCTGAAAATGGCGCTACAGAGGATTTAAAAAATCTCATATTCACAACTCGAGGTTTTCGTGGTCAAAACCTTTTTTATTTTAATGTTAAATAGCTTGGTAAAATTTTTGCGAAGAAGAAAGTTATAAGTTATTTAAACAGAAACTTGGAAAATTTTGTTTAGAAAAACTAATATTTCAAAGCCTCAAAGAATGAAAATTTGATATATTTAGTATGAAATTTCAACATTAGTAAAAAAATCAACTTCACATATTATCTTGGCCTTGTTGAGCAATATTTCAATCCAATTTAGATTATCATTTTAATGGATTTTACTCCAGAAGACAATTTTAAAGTCATACATAATCAAATTATATATTAAGTTTGATGAAATATATTCATCAGAAGAAATTCACATTATTTATTTAAAGTTTTTTTTTTTTTTTGCTGTGCTAACTAAGCAGGTCGTTTTCACTGCGTATGGAAGGGAATGCATTCAACGTTAAAGTTTATAGCAAAGTCGTAAAAAAGCCCAACATTTTTTGAAAACTTTTAACATCTATTTTATTCTCGTGAGTAAAACCACAAGTTCATACTACTGTGTAAAAGCATTGGAAAAAATTCAACTCATCGGGTCTAACGTGGTCTGTCCTATCAAATAAAGCTTGCAAATCACCACTTGCTGTAGACTTTTGTAATAGATTAGACAAGTTCGGTCCGGTTAAGATCTTCATGCAGCGCAGTAATAATGCTTGGTCTGGTGGATAGAAAATATTCTACTCGTAAGTACACATTTTATTATGTGAAGCGAATCAAAAATAATTTTTGTTATTTCTATAAGTTTAAAACATATCAACCGAAGCAAATAACCTGTTAATCAAAAATTACACTTTAGAAAAGGGGTCATACGGTCTCCGGCCACAAAATCAGTTTTATCGGTTTAGATAATCTAACAGTAAATAATAATGTTCAAAATTCTATCCTTAACTGGCAAAAAAAAAAGGGAAAATGCTATTGACAGGATGAAGGTAACAAATTTTTGTAATTTCTATAAAGCCTGGAATAAAATTAAATTTTAACTATATATTTCTTTATCCCACAAGAAATTTCGGTATGAATAAAGATTTCATCTGTTAAGTTTCAACTTATAAAACGCAGTAAAAATTTATATACCTCGGTTCAAACTACATTAATGGTCTTCAAATGGTTAGTTTTTTTTCCTGGATTTTATTTCAGCCGGTTTTAGCTTTCATTTATGAAAGTTTTGCCTTTCTTCGTTATCAAGTTCTGGCAACACTGATCGCTACCTCCGTATAACAGTTGGTTGACCCATAATGGTAGTGCGAGAAGGAGACAGATTTTTCCTCCATTCACTTTCAAAAAGGAATTGCGCTTCTCATTTAATGTCCATTTTGCGCTGCCACGAGTAGAATACACGTTAGCATCATGGGCTTTTTGGAGCCTCAGTGTTCCGTTGCGAGATTACTTTTGAAAAAAAAAATATTTTAAAAATTTAATAATATCAAATCAAATAAAAAAAACATTTTCATTTTTCACACCCGTGGTGCACTTACTTGGGCACTACTTACATACATATATACAAGGGCAACTAATGGAAATAACTATGATATTAACTATGTTAGTACAGTGCTTGTAAACAAATTGGTGGCATTATGTGGTGGCCTGATGACAACCGCAAACCAGATAGTGGGTGATGTAAATCATTGAGTCTTAAAATTCAATGAACGACATCTGATATACATACGTATATAGAATTTTAATGTGGTTTTAACTTTTCGAATTGGTGATATTAAAATGTATCAGCAGCCATAGTTAAACACAAGATTTTCACTGATGATTTTCATTATGACTGTAATGTTTTCTTACAACCGACACTGAACATTTATTGTAAACATCGCCGTATCCACTTATCAGCTTGCCAACACCAAGAGAACAATGCAGATGTCCGTCGTGGCACTACTCCGTTGGACACATCGGTGGCGTTAACAGTTTCTAACACCGATAGATATAGCCCTAACTTAAGTAGGCAGAGTGCTGGCAATTGACCGAAACCAATGCGATTATTGCTTGACTCACATCTCGAATTTCGCACAGTAAGCGTCAGGCAGCGTGAGAACGACCATTACACAGTGATCGCATTGGCAGTATTGGCAGTGCCAATTACAGAGCAGTTGTGCACACACATACGCGTACGGACGCAGGGATTCACTTGTATACGATGTCAAGATAATGTCAGCTACACATTACGACTCGAGTGGTTTACTCGGCAGAGAAGCTTCGACTCTACTCGGTTCAGCTTAGCTGAAGCTACAGCATCGAGATAAACATTGAAATCTGTGTGGTGCGCACAGTGCTTTGATTCTTAGGCGAAAATCAAACCTGAATATTTGGCATAATTATCAACGATCAAACGCAAAAAGCTGATGATAATGTTAACCAGTGTTGCCAGAGATTGATAACGAAAAAAGGCAAAACTTCCGCGAAAGAAAACTAAAATAAGCTACAAGAAATCGAGAAAATTTAAGGGGGTAAAAAGTTAAAAAAAAACAATTTTTTTTTACTTTTATTTCAGGTCAAAAATTAATAAGAATTATATTCTGATTCGCTTCAGGCAATAAAATGTGTATTTATACATATAGGTACTAGCCGACCCGGCAAACGTTGCTTTGCCTTCAAATTTTAGCAGGAGCAGAAATAATTGATTTTTAATTTTTGTTTGTATGGGAGGTACCACGCCCCTTTGTCCAATTGGACCGAATTGTAAATCTAAACCATCCCGGGCACCACCCAGACGCATATACAAAAATTTATGCAAGGCGGTCCAGCCGTTTAGGAGGAGTTCACTGACAACGCCCGTACAGTAGAATTATATATATAAAGATATATCATATAGCCATCAGAACAATTAGTAATATTGTGTGGCATGGAAAATGCGTCATTTATTTGAATATTCTTAATCGAAACGAATTTGTTTCCACATTTGGCCCGGTGAGTTGAAATGCTTTCGGTATTTTTACACATTAGTATGAACTTTAAGTAGTTTTAATAACGGGAGTGAAGGAAATGTTAAAATTTGTCAAAAACTTTTGGTTTTTTTTCTGATTCTATCATAAACATTAACATTGGATGAATTTCCTCTGATGCGCATGAAGCACTAGCAAGCAGTAAAAAAGCACCTTTTTATTCAGCACAGCAAATAAAAAACTTAAAATAAGAAATGTGTATTTTCGCAAATGAATATATTTTATCAAATCTTATTTATGATTCGATTATGCATGAATTAAAATTGTAACCTGAATTCAAAATCTGATTTAGCTTCAAAACATCGATTTCATTTTCTTTCTAATGTTCATATTTCATCACTGAATGTAAGGAAAACCCCAGTGTTACAGGGGTAGCACGATTATTTAATTAGGTCAACCGTATCAATTAGGTTTTAGTAATATTTTTAAAGTGGTACTAATTCCTGAGATTTATTAATTCCTGTGCAGAGTCATTTTTCAACGCTTCAAGATCTTTTGGTTGTCACACAGTTATCCTTTAAGTTGAATGCGACTGTAGTAGTTTTTAGCAGAAATATTTTAGACTTTCCTTATACTGAGATAAATATTAATACTATCTTAGCGAAAAAGCAAAAAAAAAAAAATCTAAAAAATTTAGGAAAAAATCCGGAACAAAACTTAAAGCTAAGTCCAATTTTTACCCGCTAAATAGGTTGAAAAAAGCTAAATTAACAACACTAATGGTAACCGAATATTATTCCGACATGGAAACATTTTTTTGCAGATTTTTGCGTTAATTGAATATATTTTTCTCTTCCAAACTGTTCATTTCCATGTTTTTAAAACAAATTTTTACATAAAACTTTTACATAACAAATATTCAGCACCAGACATATTTATAAGTATGATTTTGGTTAAAAGTATGTACTCGTAGCTTAGGTTTCTGTAAAAATCTACAGTTTAATACATCGCTTTGTAGCTGGAACACCCGAAAATCTGGTTTTCAAAAAAAGTGGTCTATCGAAAAGCACGGCGTCCAGTTTTCGAAATTGTCGGGCATTTAAGCACCCTAATTGAAATACCTAACTTTTGACATGTATATATGGTTGGTAGTCTACCTGTCAATTTTCTAATGCGGACAAAGCACTATGGGATGCACTACCCTATTTAGGTTCCAATTAAATTCATAAGATATATGTATTTGGTGCAGTAGCTCAGACTGTGATAGCCAAGAGAGGCATGGATAAGAAACTCGCACAACAATGTTGATGCAGACACTCGAACGCCGCGAATGACGCGGCTATCGTGTGAAATCCATTAAGCGCTAAACCAAAAGTACACAAACACAAGCACGCACGTGCGCTTATACAAACTCTGGAGTACAAGCTATGTAATGGAGTAGCAATTTGTTTTCGCTTTCAGTTGGATTTGAAGCAGGAGAGCCGGATCAGGTTGATTCGAGCCACGACTTCGAATCCCAGTTGTAAATAGAGAGCCCCATGTCATGTCATGTGTGCATATATTCAGTCTCACCGCCAGACGAATGAAAGCGAGAGTGCTCACGAATGGCAAAAATACGAGGTAAGTTCGATAAGTGCTGGCGAGAATATATTTATTGCGCCGTAGCGACACCTTATCATTTTTTTTCGCTACAATTGCCAAAACGTCTATTTAGAGATAGACAATGGAAATTTTGAGAAGAGGCGATGTGATATGCTTTTTCCCAAAATTTGCACGATAAACTTTTCTTTTTGTCACCTCTAATTACGGCGTATGTTGTGAACAGTAATTTATAT
Organism: Philornis downsi; assembly: GCA_019455685.1. Classification (NCBI taxonomy): domain Eukaryota; kingdom Metazoa; phylum Arthropoda; class Insecta; order Diptera; family Muscidae; genus Philornis; species Philornis downsi. The sequence goes on from JAHXMU010020675.1 coordinate 4,948, forward strand.
TTTCTGTGGTTTTTAAATAAAATACGTTGCAAGTTTTAAGCTGTTTCGTTCTAGAATTTGACTTTTCTCTTTCCTGTGAAGCAAAACACGGACTGAAATTGAACGGCTTAGATCTGATTCGAACGTGCTCCAAAATTCGTTGCATTTGACAAAGCATTTGCCAATCATCATCATCGATTGCCTGCTCGTTCATTGCTTTTATCGGTGTTTGCGATTTATCGTACTCGAATAGAGGTTAATCAGTGTTTGTTGGAATAAAAATCAATTGTTGTTTTATATTTAAACAAAATTATCTATAAAATATAAGAAAAATATAAAAAAGAGCAAAGCTGTTGTCAAATATGAGTATTTAAAATTTTGACATCTTTTTTATCATAAACTAACGCTTCTGGAGGAGTTTTCCGGCTGTTGAACTTTTTTAATCACGCTGATTTCTGGCAGCGGACGGAAGATAGATAAATACCAAGGAACTCAAGATACAATTTTATGTGTGCCTGGAGGAAACACATGACCACTGCGCCAGCCACTGCACTAAAATTGTTCTAGCAGTTTTTATGGCCAATATAGTGGAGTACTGCAACACAATGTCCCTAAACTTAATGTTCGTTACACACAGTAGCAATACATTGCCCATTTAAAGGTAAGTACCGTGAAAACTGCTCTCAGACAAGCTCTACTACAATAGAGAATGCCGAAATGCAGTTTAGAAAAACAATACAACACCAAAACATAGGAGAGGGATCGTATTTTTAAAAGGAAGAATGAACGGAAGGTTCAGAAGGGGAAAATACAGATGTTCTTTTCACGAGAAAAAAATTCCACGGAACATTGTTTGCTCGTGAGAAAATGTAGCGCTGGCAATGCTTTTCTTGTATTAATTTCTAACGCTGAAAGCGGAACAGCTAATGTTTTTACGTTAAAATATGCTCGATAACATATTTGCAGAATTGTTAAGTTGCCTCTTTCCTTATTACTATTTAATTTCACAAATTTACGAATGTACTGAGTTATCCATTTAGTGGTTTCAAAATCACCGGTCTGGCAAGGCTGTCAGCTGTTAAATACCCGTCGTCTGAAGTGTTGCTTATTTAGTGAAAGGTTTCCCATTTACGAACATGGATCGTTTAACCTTCGGTTGTTAAACGCATAAAAATAGTTAAGACTTACTAAAAATGGTGGATATTCAAACATGGACACTTTTGGTGCATTACAGTATGATTATGGTCGTCATAATCGACCTACAGTGCAAGGAATTGGCAAGATTGTAAAGAAATTTAAAGAGATTGAAACCGTGTGATAAACCAGTCTTTGGCCTGACTTGGACGATATGTGGTTTTAACAAGACGGTACCACGAACCACACAAAACGACCGATTTTGACGTTATTGCAGTTTCCAGAAAGCGTAATTTCACGTTTTGGCGACGTCAGTTGGCCACCAAGATCATGCGATTTGGCGCCGTTAGACTTTTTTTGTGAGGCTACGTCAAAGACCGTGTTTGCACGGATAATCCCAAACGTACCGCCCGAAATGTCCGAAAATGTGTTCGAAAACTACCTCAAAAGGATCCACTGTTACAACCAATTAAGAGACGCTTATTTAAATGACATTGTATTTTATAATTTCAAGGTTCAAGCATTATAATGAAATACAAGTTTTCTCGAAATCATAGCCTTATGTACGTTTTATTCAGCTTTACTTTTGAAACCAAAAAATATATGTATAACCCTCTATTGTCGAACATATTGCGACATAAAAATGTACATTATTTCGGTTTCAGTGTCGGAAATCAACAAAAACGAGGTTGGCGTTGCCACGTATGATAATTTTTCGTCGTAAGATGTAAAAAATTTTGATTCAAATTCCATGTTCATTTTTTTCTATATATGGAGTAGTCACTGTGAAAAGTCAGCATAGTATAAGCCTTAAGTTATTACAGAGGACTCTCCTCCAACAATTATATTAACGAAATCGGATGAGCGCAGGTTCATGAAGGAAATTGCGACAGTTATCTAATGTCATAGATTGATCACCGACGAGGTGAAACGAGTTCAGATATCCCGGCGATATCCTGGCAACAGCAAGCCAGTACGTTTGGGCGGCCAACCCACAGAACGCTTCAGATCATCAGCAAATAAATGTGATTTGATACTCGATTCGAGTGTGTTATGTGAAAGACTTAAGTCTGTTATATCCGGTATGATTTAACGTCAGTGTCAATGTGGTCTTAGGCCAGGTAATGCGACGATTGGCCACATATTTGTTACGACAAATATTCGAAAATACTCAAGAAAAATAGATCAACAGATACCACATTTTCCACAAAAATTACTTAAACATTCACCGGGCTGTAAATATCCAGCCGACAAACTGGATTACTGATGAAATTATCTAGCAGACCTCGTAGACGCGACATGTAATTCAGTCAACTCAGTCAGTAAGTTAGTAGTTGTAGTCAGCATCGGAATGGAGTGGCGCTGAACTTTAAGCTGGCAGACTTGTCGCTGACTATCCCACCGAAGCAGTTTCGTTTACAGCTCTAAAATAATGTCAATCAGCAACATACACACAAACACTGCGAGCACAAACTCTGCTCAAGTCGCAAGTAGCGAGCTATACACAATGCTTTCGGTTTGATCTCCGCTTTGCAAAGGTTTAGTTGCGATTTTGCCAGCTTTATTAACGGTCCACATCTTCGCTCGATTGAACCGTGAGACGAGAGCCCGCCAAGGAAAACTGTCTGTTGCTCGTATAAAGAAGTGTATGTACACACATACGTATATACATACATGCAAAAGTAAATAAATTATCAAACGCGCATTACGAATATAAATCGAACGGGCGATGCCATCGCGTTTTTCAGAGCCACGAACTTTTGCTGTGGAATTCTTTACAACAGTCACCAGTCCATGCACCAATAGTGTATTAATGTCATTAGCGGACTAAGGTGGACTTGGTACCACAAACAAAACGTAACAACACCAATCGGTGAATCGATAACTCGATCGCTTATAGCGAATTAGGTTCAAATTCAGTTAATAAACCAATGGTGAATATCCTGCTCGTTGCAGATGAGTTATATAAAGCAAATACAAACAATTGACAGATAGCAAAAAGACTCACACCGAGGAATATTGGTAAACAAGATACAGTGCCTGAACAAACTTCCCTGAAATTGCTTCTAAACCGCGATATTTACGGTATTTTCTTTTATAATTGACTTAATGTAACATCTAAAATCTGACGGTTTCCGAAAACACAGAATTTCATTTTGAAGCTTAAATCGATTGAAAGCTGAAAGCAAATATATAAGAATATGATAGTGATTGTAAAATTACCTTGCTTTTACATCCGTTTACACACCCAAATATTTTTGCTTCATTTGACCTCTTTGAATAAGAATGTATCATCTGAAATCTGACAGTTTCTGGAAGCACAGAATTTCATTTTGAGACTAAAATCAATAGAAAATTTAAAACAAATAGGTACGAATAAGATAGCGATTGTAAAACTACCGTCAGACATCTTGGTTTCATATCCATTTACATGCCTAAATATTTTTGTTTTATTTGACTTCTTTGACTAAAATTTATTATTGCGAAAATAGTCATACAATTCCCAAATTGTGTCCTATGCGATTTCGGTTTGACAAGCAAAAACACGGATGAGATATTTTATTGGGAGTAGGAATAATTTATTTTAGTTCCATTGTTAAGTGGACTAAATATCAAACAAACAAAACCATTAGCTAATAATGTCATTAATATTGCGTTGGTAAGAAAATAATTTAGGTTTTTTTTTGTTCAAAGCTTATAATTGTAATTTTGATCAATGACATTTTGCCATCATTTAGGCAACTGAAGAATAATAACTGATGCAGGTTAGAAGAATGACAGATCCTTCCCAGCAAAATACCGAACCAATTCAGTTTTTAGTTTCCCATTTCTATTGAAGCATTTGTCATAAAAAATAAATTTCTTGCTCTGGAGAAAAATGCAAAGGTGCCAGATTAAGACTATAATGGAGATGTGGCATCATTTCCCACCCAAGCAATAATACTTTTTATCGACTCTGCAAAGATCTTAATACTTAGGGTTGTAAAAGGGAAAAAAGAAATTTTTTGCATTCCATGAATGAGATATGGGAGAGCTTTTCACATTCAGTGAGCTTGTACGCATTCTATTTTTAGTCTCACTCAAAGGGACCTACAGTGTTACGACGATTCCGAACGCCACAGTTTTGAAAAGCATTTGTCAGACTTGTCGGTTACTCGAATACTAGAAGTGTTCGTCAGATACATCGAAGTGACCGCCGCTTAAATAATGATAATGTTGCGGGATTGAATCCGGGATCATGCTAATCATAGTCGCGTGCACTCACCATCGTGCCACGGTCGGCCTAGTGTTATTGCGATGGAAATCCAGTTTTTAATAAACATTCTTCAGTTGTCGACATTAGATGTTACAGCCGCTTGGAAGCGGCCCTTAAAATCTCCTAAATTGACAACAATATCTATTTTGACGCAATTCAGCTTTTGATGAAATTGAAGTTCATCTTACGTAGATCAGGGCAATAAATTAATTTGTTCAATGGATAACTCTTCGGTCGTGCTGAACTCATAAATTGAACTTATCCGCAACTTCTCCAACAGAAACGTGCTGGTCCGGCTCCACAAGGAATTTGCTTCCGTCATCCCTTCAACCTCATTTGGCAGATCACTCCGGCAATCATTTTTGAGTGTGAAATTTCCACATCGAAATTTCGTGAACATATTTCGGCACGTACAATCTGTTGAGGCGTCCAAAACCGTATTCGTCACAAATGTGTCCCGGTTTTCATGCCTTTCCCGAAATAAAAGAACAAAATATGCCAAAAATGACCTTTTTGTGTGTCATTATTAACAATACGATTTAGAAGTGAACTGATTATTGATAATGTTGTGACATATCACAAATTGAATCTTAAAATGTCAGCTATGTAAGGGCATAACAGCATTTCAAACATAACAAAGGCACCATCTGTGGAAAGAAACCCGAAATTAGTTTCTTGCAGTTTACTAGTACAAAGTGCTGTTCAACACAGATTAAAAACCCTCCTAACATAAACAAAAAAACTCTACAGGAGAGAATATGAGAGAAAAGTGAACGACATATGTTGCAGGTATGACGACACCATTGCCTGTGATTCTAAATAGTAGTGCCCTGAACATGAGTAATTAGAGTATTTCTAAATGCATGTCTCATTCTACTATATTCTTCATAATACATTACGTACGAGCCACCAAATGAATCTCTTGCGATTGCACTCACATTCAGCTGTCCAATATGAAGTCGCAACGAACATTGCAATATCTTAAATAAAAGGTGCAATTCATAACTGGTCTGAGCTATTTGATGTATGGACAATGAAAACTGGATGCCAAATGCTTAATAAAAACCAATTTCATCAAACGACCAATCAAAACTAAACATATTCTCAGCAATACAGAAATTCGTACAGACATTTTCTACATTTAACAATAGCATTTTCCAATGTATTTGAGTACACTCAAACAAAGGGAAACGGTTATCCGGAAGCAAAACTTGGGAATTGAGGAACACCTATAAAAGCGATAAATCCTAAATGCATCTTTGAAAACAAGAAAGTGTTTGGGTGATTAATTAATTGAGGAGATC
>JAHXMU010020677.1:0-16200 GCA_019455685.1 Philornis downsi
GTTTTTGAGGTTTTTGGTAAACTGATTTAAAACCAGCACAGAATTTTTAGTTAGGTGGATTGATTTATAACTATCGTCATCCATAGTATGTTCATTTGGGCCTTTCCTTTAATCTGAAGTAATGTCTTATACTTAATGTTCGAAAGTTATGTGAACGTGTTCAATATGACATTATTGTGTTCAATGTTGTTTTCGATACAGAGAGGTGTAAGAAGTAGTAAAAATTAGCCTAAATTCAAAAGCTACTTCAGTCTCTAGAATATACTAAGAACGGCGCAATTTTTTGATAATCGAGCCTATGAATTCTAAATTATGGGAAAACTGGCGATTTTGGATAAATCTTTAACCTTGTATAGAAGACAGACGAACGGGCGTAGATAGTCCGTGAAAAAAATTACAGTGTGAAAAGTTTTATACCCTTCCATACCAAGGGGCTAAGATAAGTTGTTTATATGACAAGAATTAGAATTATAGACTTGGAATTTTGACTGATAAGTTTATTAATCGAGTACGTTGATATATTCTACTTTTTTAGTTTTATATTATTATTGCTATTCCGCATATTTTGGATGTTTTAGACGTTGGGTGTAATTTGGATATTTTACATAAACTGGATATCTTGGATTATCCGTATATTTTGGATATCTTAGAAGCTTCTGGCATTTGGCGGCTTTCTAGGTTGGGCGATCCGTTTCTGAGATGTCTACGTATTTGTAGAATATTTTCGGGAGTTTTTCATTCGGCGACTTTTTCAATAATTTTTGATGTCACAGGATGTGTGTTATTTTCGCTATATGACTTCTTTTTTTTACGAAATATGTACTCATTAGTATCTTCTTTATGGTACCACTTTGTCCCATGTCATTTCTTAAAAACGTCAAACTTAGTTACCATTTCTTTACGAGATATGGATGTATTTGTGTTTCTTTTTTATGAACTTTGCTCCGAGAGTAGCATATAAATCGTCCGAGCCTGGGTAGCCAAGTTTTCCAACCACAGCTCCTGGCTCTAAGACCTGTGCCTGTTATACGAATCGATGACAACATTCTTCTGTAGCTTGCCATATTTTTCTATTTTGCTTTCTGATATTTTTAATATTTTTTTGCATGGAAAATTGACCTTTCCATTGTTATATTTGTTTATTGATAATATATTTTTAATTTTAAATTTTATTTCCGATATTTCTATAAATTTCTTTGGACATTTTTAGCAATTTCTAAATCCAAAATAAGTAAAGTAAACACTTCTGATATGTGATATTTTAGTTAATTTTGACATTTTTATATTTTTGATATTTTTAATATTGTAGATATTTTTGGAATTTTTTAGTATTTTTTTTTGGCGTTTTTGACAGTTTTGATATTTTCGATAATTTTAATCATTTTTATATTTTTTATATATTGAATATTTTTGATATTTTTCATATTTTTAAATATTTTTGATAACTTTGATATTTTTGATACTTTTGATATTTTTGATACTTTTGATATTTTTGATATTTTTTGATACTTTAGAATTTTTTTCATTTTTGATATTTTTTCTAATAATTTTGATATTTTTTGAAGTTTATTTTGATATTTTTGATCGTTTTTTTAATATTTTTGATCTTTTTTTTTTTTTTAATATTTTTTGATATTTTGGATAATTTTGATCTTTTTCTGTTATTATTTTTTGACGTTTCTTTTTCATATTTTTCTATGATTTTGGTATTTTTTTGATATTTTTAATATTTTTTATATTTTTAATGTTTTGATATTTTTTTATTTTTATTATTTTAAATGTTTTTGGTATTTTTGATATTTATTGATACTTTTGATATTTTTTTTATATTAATAATATTTTTGATATGTTCGATGTTTTGGATTTTTTTTTTATATTTTTAATATTTTTGACGTTTTTGGTATTGTTTACATATTTTAATAATGTTGATACTTTTGATATTTTTTTGTATTTTTTTATATTTTTTATATTTTTTTATATTTTTTATATTTTTTTATATTTTTAAAGTTTTTGATGTTTTTGATATTTTTGATATGTTTCATATTGTTAATATTTTTTGTTGATAATTTTGACATTGTTTTGGTACTTTTGTTTTTTTTTTATATTTTTGATAATTTTAATATTTGTAATGTTTTCAAAATTTTAATTATATTTAATATTTTTAATACTTTTGATATTTTTGCTATTTTTGATTTTTTTAATGTTTTGATATTTTTGAAATTTTTGATGTTTTCGTTTTGTTTTGATATATTTTATATTTTTTTCTTTGTTTTAGATATTTTTAACACTTTTGATACTTTTTGATAATTTTGACATTTTCTTTTTTAAATTTTTGATATTTTTTTAATATTTGGATATTTTTTGATAATTTTGATATTATTTGATATTTTTTGATAATTTTGATATTTTTAATATTTTTTTGATATTTTTGAAATTTTGTTGTATTTTTAATATTTTTGATATTTTCAATATTTTAAATATTTTATTTTTATTACATTTATTATACCTAATAATAGCAATAATATTTTTTTTAATACAAATATTTTATGTACTTTCGATATTTTTCTATTTTTATACTTCTGGGCATTGATGAATAAAGTCGTTGGAGTGCATGAATTACAGACGTACATTTTTGTAGCTCATGCGTGGAATAATTTACTGATATGACCTGAACGCCACCTATCGTGTATTAGTTTTATCGTACATTAGTTGTACATTCCTAGAGATAATCGCTGAAAGCGAAATAAACTTATCAAGGTTTCATTGTAGTCATATGAAATGCGCAACGATAAACTTTTTACGATTTATGTACACACGTTTATGCTATCTCATTTCCAAATTATTTCTAAAATTTCTATTTTATTGAAATACCACACTTACTTTCATTCTATCACCATTCATTACCAAATTGTAGTTTAGTTCGATTCTAATTAGTATGGCAGCATAATGGTCCACGATATTTGTTTGCATACAAGTATGATTTCAATACAGCGCCATTGGGTGGGTCTTCCTTTAAAATGCTATAAAGTTTTGTAAAAAAATAACATTTCTCGATTTATCATTTATAGCTTTATAGCTTCTACTATATAGAATAATAGATTATTTTAAAGCTTGAAATAGCCGTTCTTCTCTCCAAATATTGCAAACGGCAAATGATAAATATTATTAATGTTTTGTTGTCTTTCACTTTCTACACTACATTCTAAACAATATAGAATATTATTTTTAAAACAACAGTTGGGAAGTGAGATTTCATATATTGCTTTGCTATTATTGTGCCTTATCTATTTCTTCAGTGGCGTGTGAATGTGTTTACGTTATCTTCTTTTCTTTCGTCCCCCTCCTTGGCTTTTCACTTCACAAGTTTCATCGCATTTCTTCTTTCTCCACAAATCAAGCATTCATTTTGTTAGTCTGACGGACCAGTCGTCTATTGAAACAACAATTAATATGATGAACATTTTGAAGTAAAAAATACGCAAAAAACGTAAAGTTTTCCCTTAACGTGCTCCTATAGCAGTGCTCACATTAGCCCGGCCTGGCCGTCTGTAGCAGTCTAATAGAGGTTTGTGTTTAGTTAGGCTACGTTTAAAACCTAAACGGAGTAAATTGAAGCACTTAAAAAACTAATTTCTTTTGCCGTCGAGGAAACTGAAAACCAAATTATATGGTTATATGGCTCCCTCTACTATGGCATGGTTGTTATTAAAGATAAAATGTAAACATCGTTAAATCATATCGATACTACTCATTATAAGTCGTGATGATACATTTGTGGCGGGTAATTATGTTCATGTGTGTGAGTTTTTGAAGTTGATGACATTGGTGAAAGTATTTCCGAAAACAATAACCGATTACCAAACAAATACTACAAGATAATGAATGATTAGTATTTTTATGTGACGTTAATTGTACTTCTTGTGTGTGTGTGTGTGAAACGTTGCATATCGTATATCGAGTGATGTATGCACTGGTTATACCCGTGCATGATTATGAAAACATATTACAAATTGTTCAATGGCCTGAAGAATTTTTATCACTATATCCCATAATGCCTGCTGAAGATCTTCTCGATCCTTTATTTTATTTAGAATTTGATCCACCGCTTAGCATACAGCCAGAGATTGTTAATAAGTGAGATGAGGGCGATCGAAACTAGCCAACCTAACAAAGAAGACGCAAAAAAAGTTGAGAAAAATTCTCTTTATTTTTCACCACAATCTCCTTTTAGCTCGATACACTTTTTCCAGCGATATACAACAGCTTCTGTACTCTGTTCGTAGTAAGAAATGTAAAACTCTTTAAAATATCCATCAACAGCAGACACCGCCTCTCCATTGTTGGCAATTTTTTTTACCATCGAGCCATTTCTTCAAGTTTGGGAATTGAAAATAGTCCGAGGAAGCTAAATCTGGCGAATAAGGTTCGTGATGAAGCAATTCGAACTTTAGTTCATTAATTTTGACTGTCGTAATGGCGGATGTGTGAACTGGAACATTGTCTTGATGCAACAACACTTTCTTTTTCGTCAAATGCGGTCTTTTTCCATTTTCTCATCATCTAAACCTTGCAATAAATTAGCACAATATACGCCGTTAATGGTTTTTCCTTCCTGAAAATTATCAATAAAAATAATTCTATGCGCATCTCAAAAATCAGACGCCATGACCTTGCCTGCAGATGGAACCGTCTTCGCATTCTACCACGATTCTCCCATTCCTGTCCACTGCTTTGACTGTTCGTTTGTCTCAGGTGTAAAGTGGTGAACCCATGTCTCATCCATGGTTATAAATCAACGCAAAAATACGGGTTTATTGCGGTGAAACCTCGCCAAACAATCTACTGAAACATCTTCTGACATCTCTATTAAAAGCAAGCGCGGCACCCATCTTGTGCACAGCTTTCTCATCTTTAAATCTTCGGTCAATATACGACATATATCACTTTGTGAAATGTCTATCATTTCAGCTAGTTCACGCATCTTCAGCCGACGATCATCCAATACCATTTTGTGGATTTTCTTAACCATGTCTGGCGTGGACACCTCAATTGGTCGACCTCTACGGTGTTTGTCTTGGCAGCTCGTACGACCTTGTTTAAACTCTGCTACTCAATATTTTACAGTCGTAAACGAAGAAGCAGACTCTCCCAGAGTAGAATCTAGCTCGGCTTTAATATTGGTTGAACTGAGACCTTTCCAACGGAAATAATGAATTATATAACGGTGATAAATTTTTTGCATGTTTAGAAATTCACTGATATCGCTTACTTTTGATAGCTCAATTAAAATCACTAAACAACGTGGCGTCTTGAAACTTAAACCTGTTGTGTTATAAGTTTGCAAGTTTTTACAGAAATAATGTTTTTCAAACTACTGCCACCATCTATACCTCAGGCCGGCTTTGGTTTTGGGATCGCCCTCGTAAGTTAGATTGCTAGAAGTTAAGTGGGGAGGGTCATGCCTTTAACAAATTTCGATATCCATGATATTTTTTTAATTGTCATGTGCGGGTAAACTCCAAAATGTTCATTACTGCTAAAGAATTATTTTCTCAAGCAATAGCGAAAATTTTTCAAATTTCTGATATGCGGAGAATTCTTGCAAAAATTTTAAATACCAAATACCAAACTCCATGATATTTTTTTTTAATTGTTGTGTGCGGGTATACTCCAAATTGTTCATTATTGCTAAAGAATTATAGAATAACAGCTAAAGGAAGACAGAATTTTTCAAATTTCCGATATGCTGAGAATTCTCGCAAAAATTTAAACACCAAATATCCAATTTCGCAGCAAATGTTATCAATCCAATAACATTTAATTACCCCATCAGAATGAGAATTAAATAGATCTATATTTTCTAAAAGTGGGGAACAAAATCTGTCAAAAAAAGTACCGCGAATTGATCATTTAAAAAGTCCGCTTAAAGGGATTATCAACATTTTATTTGTCGCTAGACTGGCATAACCTTTTTCTATACGGACGCTGAACTCTAGCGCGATCTGTCAGTTGGTTTGTTTACGTATAATGCTCGATTTTATCAATTTATTTCAAGTGTGTTTTGCAATTTTTACAATGAATAAATGTATTGAACACAGAATTCACCTCAAATTTTTTTTTATTGCAAATGAAATTTCATGTGCGCAGCATTTGAAATGTTTACATTGAATCGACTTTATCAAAAAGACGTACATATGAGTCGTACACCGCATTTAAAAGCGATCGAAATATGACGGAATTTTTGCCGCGCTCTGATTGGCCATCAAAGTCTTCAACTGAGGTTAACATCTATAAAATGAAGGAAATGCCGGCTGGAAACGTCATTTACATTCGAAAGGGATAACTGCTGGAGATTCTGGTCTCACGAATCAATTCGCACCATTTTACATGATTGTTGGGGTATGAAATGGTTTGCCGTCCGGCTAGTTCCGAAAGATCTGAATTTCTTTTATGAATTTTATACCGCTATAATGCACCATTTCACAAGAAGGCTATCATTATGAACGCATTTCTGGCTAAAAGTTCAAGATTTACCATCGAACAACCAGCACATTCACCTGACATGGATTCTAAAAGTCAAGTTATCACTTCGAGGCACCCGTTTTCAGTCGATTGCAGACACAAAAGAGAATTCACGGCGAGAACTGAAGCTTTTTCCGAAAAATGTATACGAAAAGGGGTTTGATAGTTGGACTATGGGATAGTGGGCTTATTTAGAAAGGGGAGACCTTCAAGGCAGTAAATTTTAATAAATAATTAATATTTTTGGTTGTCTTGATCAATTTCCGCTACTTTTTTGACAGATCATGTGCGAATCATGTTTGTGTTAATAAGTGAATATTTACACCATTTTCGTTTTATTTACAATAATTCTAAAAACTTGCGCAGTTGCTTTTGAATAAATACTATTCATTAAAGTCTAACCGACTAATTGGATTTGAACAAAAATTGGTCTAAAGTCAGACTTTAGTAAAATGTTAGCCTATTTTGATCGATGATCCAATTTGCTATAACTTTAATAAGTATCTACGAAAAGCCTTCCAAAAATTGTACAATTTAAATTGCAAAATAAAATGAATTTCAAATGTAAATGACAATGAAATTGTTATTTAGAAAAGGACAATTGGAAAGCTAAACCCACAAACAAATCTGGGTAGCCTGAAAAGGTGCCTGCAGTCAATTACTACTGTTCATTGCTACTTTGCACCACCTGCTCTCGTTTAACTCATTTGCCCAAATATCGACAATGTCACAGAGAAAGATTCCATCAATACCACAAAATGTGTTCATGACCTACATTAGTAATTTTCGATGATTAAAAGGAAAGGATATTACATTCAATCGTTTGTCTTCGTTAGGATCTTTGCCATTGTTTGTTGTTTACCCAGTTGGCTACTGGTATCCCACAAATAACATTACATACGGTTATCCATTTAGTGGTTTCAAAATCGCCGGTTTGGCAAGGTTGTTAGTTGTTAAATACCTGTCATCTGAAGTGTTATTTATTTAGTGAAAGGTTTGCCATTTTCGAATATGGATCGTTTAACAACCGAAGAATGCGTAAAAATAGTTAAAACTTACTACAAAAGTGGTGATTCAAACGTGGGCTTTCAATCGAATACAATTTTCTTCAGTGTTGAAACTCATTTCTCTCTCGGTGTTTACGTAAACAAACAAAATTGCCGTCTATGGGGTTCGGAGAAGCCAGAAATGATTGTGGCAAAGTCATTGCATCCGGAAAAAGGGACTGTTGGTGCGCATTATGGTCTAGAGGTCTCATTGGGCAGTATATTTTCGACGATCCACTGTTGCAAAGAATCCCGAGGCGGTCATTTAAATGACATTTTATTGTATGGCAAGGGCCAAGCATTATAACGAAATGGAAGTTTTATCGAAATCATAGCTTAATGTGTGTTCTATTTAACTTTGTTTAGATAGTAAACCTTTCTTTAATAGATAAATAACACTTCAGATGACAGGTATTTAATAGCTGACAGCCTTGCCAGACCGGCAGTTTTGAAACCACTAAATGCATAATCCTATATACCGACGATGTTATGCATGCATTCCAAACATTCCATCAATCGCACCAAAAAAAAAAAGAAATTCTTCCATGACCTAAATTAGCACAATATTTTCCAGCGATTAAAAGGACATTACATGCAATCGCTTGTCCTTATTAAGGCTGTTTTCGATGTTACTCATCTATCCAGCTGAATTCCGGCATATCACAGATAGCTATTCGTATTGTTTACACAATTACACGCATTCGATTAGCTATTAATGATTTTGTTATTGTTTTCTTTTGGTGTTTTCTTGTATTGTTTGGCCGCTAACAAAAAATTTGTTGGCCAAGGTTATTTTTGTTATTCTTATAAATGTTATTTATCGATTATTATTGTTACTTTTCTAAATAATGAACTAAAAATAAAAACACCATCAACAATTGATTCCCATTTCCATCATCTCTTTTGATACATTCCAAAGGCAGTGCTGTTTTTTTTTTCTGAGAGTTTTTATTGTGTGTAAGTGGGGCTGGTATATTCAATACGTGAATGACAACACCCGAAAAGGGGTCATTAACGTAATTGTTTATAAAATTTAATTTTCGAATAAATGCGTTAATCCGCTGAAGAAAGCGTGCGGATGTTAACATAGTTAAGCATTAACGTGACTGGTGAAAGAAAAAAGTTTTCGTTGAAGAAATTCTGAGAATTTTTCTGAATAGATAAAAGTGAAAGTAAGAAACAGAAAGCAGCATGTCGCCAATGGCAGGACAATTTTTTATTTTTATTTTCTTTAATATTTTTTTTGAGCCATAGAACTGGTACATTTTGGCGCCAAATTTTGCAATCTTATTTGCAACTTTGCCAGAAATTGTTATAAGATATCTTTTAAGTGAACAAAGTTATCGGTGTTTTCCCATAGATAATATTTTTGCTAAAAATAAATTAGAAGACATGGATAGGATATGCAAAACTTAAACTTAACACCACCAAATCAAATCACCAAATCATATGACGATTTCTTCTAAAAATCATTGTAGAAAAAGCGATTTAACTGCGACTTTTTATGTATCAGCCAAGCAGTCTTTTTTAATTGGCAAATTTATTAAGGCTTTCAGCGTTGATCCAATTATTTTGAAAATTCAAACTAAAAAAAAAAATATCAAAAAAAATGATATCAAATTCACAAATAACGTGTCGAAAATTACATAAAACACCTTAGAGGGGGAAGCGATTTAACTGCGATTTTTTTATTTCATTTATTGAACAGTCTTGTAATTTAAAGCCTATTGGCCAATATTAAGCAAATTACAAAATGCATAAAATAAATATTACTGGAATTGAAAAATAAAATATAACTTAGAATATAACATCAAATACATCCCGAATACTATCAGTCAGGCCTAGTAGCAAAGAAGTAGTGCTTCTGTCCTTTCTTTTCATTAGAAAAAAAAACCTAACCTCAAGATATTTTGTTAATTGGATCTTCAAAATATGCTCCACTATCTTTGACAAAATTGGCCCATAACTGACCACAGACTGTGTTGAGTCCTTTTTTACCACTGGGACTATTTTTGCTAATTTCCATGCTGATGGATACTCAGATGTAGTCAAGATGTTGTTCACAATATATCTTTCACGTTTGGGAATAAGGTCTTAAGTCATATACTATAGTTTTTCGTAATGTAAAATGTAATGTAAATAATGTAATGTAAAAAAATGTTAAAAAAATTCTTAATATTCCTATAGGAAATCATATCCATGCTTGTTTGCCATCATTTCATTTTCAAACAAATTTTATCCTGATTTGCAAACAATTAAATAAGTTTCAATTTTACATTACGAAAAACTATAGTATATGACTTAAGACCTTATTCCCAAACGCCAAAGATATAGAAAATGGGTTGAAATGTAGGGGAGTACTAATTTTAAAAATTTCAAAGACAATCCGTCGCAGCCGGCTGCTTTAGACTTAATCATTAGAAACGCTTTCTCCAAGTCCCATAGCTCAACACATTGAAACGAAAAACCACTCTCCTGCTGCGGGAAATTCATAACATGATCACCTTATGAATCCAATTGATAGCTTACAAATGCCCCATTGAGTTCATTAACATCACGTCACTCGGAAAAGATTTATCTGAATAAATTCCACAATCCTTTCGTTGATTTACACCTAAGTGCACTGGAATGTTCATCAATCTTTCCCTTTCTGATCACAGATTTAGCCTTATTCCTTGTCCTGCGAAATATTTTCCAATTAACTTCTGTTTTATCTTCCAAATATTATTTATAAGTCAGATCAGATATATTTTATGTCTCAGCTAAGCAGTATATTTTTTAACTGACAAATTTGTTACGACTTTCTGCGTCGATCCAAATAGCTTAAAAATTTAGATAAAAACAAATGATTTCAAACTCGCTGGTGATGTGCCGAAAATTACACAACTTAATAAACACCTTTCAGTTTTGCGGATTAGTGTATTTTGAGAAATTTGTAGCAAAATATGGACTCAATGGAGAAATACAAATAAATCGGAATCGTTTATAGTGTCCGCGAAGCGAATCGAAACAACGAAATCCAAAGGTTCCCAATTTGCAGCCATAATATCCATACAAAATTGCATCGTTCATCTTATGTAACGACATGTCAGCTAGTATGACCAATTTTTTTTTTTTTGGATTTTTTATTTTTTTCCACTTATATTTATCAAAAAGTGAAAAATCTGTACTTTTACAAAATTGCACTGAACGTAAGCATGTCTTTTGAATCAATTATATTTGGTTCAAGATGGTTAAGCTGTCGAATAAAATGGGATCTATCGATAAAGATTAATTACTTGAAATTCTACTCAATAAATAGTTTGTATTAGTTGATTTTTTACGATTTTACTAATTTTCTTTAATTAGAAGTTAAATTAATATTTATGTAATTTTAATCGCTAATGTTAATTTTAAATAAATATTTACAGCATATCTGACAAACTTGTTTGTTTTATTTTATTGGTTTACTTTAAGAGAGGCTAAAATCTATTGTGGAGAAGTATATACGAGATGTGATCAAAAAATACCCGTTATATTCAAATTTTTTCAACAAGTATTTATTTGTTCATCAATTTCTATTTTATATCCTTTAAAGTAGTCCCCGTCAGATATAATACACTTGTGCTAGCGTTTCTTCTAATCCTGGAAACACTTCTAAAACGCGCTTTTTGATATCGCCAACAGCTCCTGTTTCGATTTTTCTTTGATCTCCTCAATCGTAGCAAAACGCTTTCCTTTCAGCGGTGTCTTCAGTTTTGGGGAGAGGAAAAAGTCAGCGGGGCCAAGTCAGGTGAATACGTACGGTGGTTGAGGCATGATTGCGGGTTTGCTTTTGGCCAAAAATTCACGCACAAGCATCGATGTGTGAACTGGTGCGTTATCATGGTGCAAAATCCATGATTGGTTTTTCCACAATTCTGTGCGTTTCTGACGAATTACTTCGCGCAAACGGCGCATAATTTCAAGGTAGTATTTCTTATTGACCGTACGATCTTGTGACAAGAATTCATGATGCATCACGGCATTGCAATCGAAGAAAACAGTGAGCAAAACCTTCACATTTGACCGAACTTGACGTGTTTTTTCGGTCTTGGCTCTTCTGGACGCTTCCATTATGATGATTGAGCTTTGGTTTCAGTGTCATAGCCATACACCCATGATTCGTCACCAGTTATGACCTTTTTGAGAAAATCTGGATCGTCGTTGGCGACGTTCAACAGCTCCTGAGCGATGTCCATGCGACGTTGTTTTTGCTCAAAATTTAGCATTTTTGGAACAATATTCGCTGCCGCACGTTTCATGCCTAAAACATCCGTAAAAATTGCTTGGCATGAGCCGAACGATATGCCAACATCATCAGCAACCTCTCTAATAGTGATTCGACGATTATCCAAAATCATTTTCTTCACTGCTTCAATGTTTTCATCGGTTGTTGACGTGCTCGGCAGACCAGGACGAGCACCGTCATTGACATCTTCTCGGCCTTCCTTAAACCGGTTATACCACAATTGAACTTGTGTTCTGCTCAAGCAGACTCGCCAAACGCCACAGTCAACATTTCAAATGTCCTTGCACATTTAGTTTAATTTTTTACACAAAACTTAATACAGTTTCTTTGATCGATCATTTTTTGGAATAGTAAAAAATCGAAGAGCACACCAAAACACGACTAACCTAACCTTTTTATCTGTCAAAAACAAACTGACAATCCAAAATGGCTGATATTGTCAACATATATATGTATAACAGACATGTGTACCAACATAACAGAAAAAAATGCGAAAATCGAACATACGTAACTCACGAAATTTGAAAAAACCCATTTTTTTTATCACACCTCGTAGTGGCGCTAATAAACAAAATATGAACAACATTTTATGGCTAACATTTTCGAGTTCCAAACGTGTTTTCTTTGCACAATTCTGTATCCTTGTTCTTTTCGCAACCATTTCTTCCGTTTAGAAAGAGGGTCTGCCGCTATCGTTTGGTCTTATAGCGTTCTGTCACATAAGAGGTTACAATTGGTTGCAGCGTTGCCACGTAGGTAGCATCTTTTTCCTCATGCGCAATGTGGCATTCTTTTTCTTTGACACCCAAATGGCATATTTCTGTCATATGTATCACACAGCCGACGATTCATAACAAATTGGCGACACTGTTCCGAATGGATATTAATGTGCAGATTTTGACAGTATTTTCGGAAATTTTATATTTGCATTCCATTGTAAGATAGGCGCTGAGTAAAGTTCGAGAAATATTTAAGTCAAATTTTTCCTGGATCCGAAGATGTAAAAGTGCTTGAATTTTTATTATAACTATAACTAAGTTATAGAAAAATCATCATCATTTCAAATCACTGGCAAAAAAATTTTGTTCGCCTGTGATATATTTTGTAGTCCTTTGATTTTTTTCTGTATTTGCGTTATTTGTTTAATGTACTAACTATTGTTTAATACACTAGCAATGCAATGTTGATTTTTTTCGTATAAATTTTATTAATAAAAACTCAACTTTTTTCTTTAATTTTGCTCTATGAAGAAAGTCTTTATACTGATCGGCTTAACCACTTAAACCTTGATATGAAAACATACAAATTCCAATTTCATATTTATTTTTGTTTTCCTTTTCCTCTTTTTACAGCTAACTATTTTAACAACCCACCAAACTATCCTACAACATTAGGATCATGTTAACTTCGTTATAGTTTTTCAAACGAAAAACTTTGGAAATCAACAGTTTTTGAGTGCATTTTAAAAGAAAGATTAAAAAATACAATCCAAAGTACATTTTGGTGTTGTCTTCACAATATCATACCAAAAAAGCAACTAAAAACTCAAAACTTAGCAATTATCAAGTTTTAAAGTTTTACCGCCAAAAAGATTTGATTGTCACACAGTTAAAATCGCGGCAAACATTGGCAATGACCCTTACAACAGCTACCGCAACCAGTGCTGCCACCAGTAACGTCACTGACACAACTCAGCAAGATTCAAGTAAAAAAATGGATCTGAAATGTACCACAGATGCTGTGGCTGCTGCTGCTGCGGCTGCGGCTGCGGCTGCAGGTGAAAATTTACCCACCTCTGAAATGGATCTATTAGCAAAACTTGAGGCTGCCAATAAATTAATAGAGAGTGATGCTAAATCCTTGAATTCCTTGCATTCCACTCATAGTCGTAAAAATTCCGATACAAGTCAAATTAGTACAACATCAAGTAAGTGCTGAAGACAAATTATTTTTGTGTTTTTTTTTTGGATAACTGTTGTGAATTGTTTTATTCTTATCTTGTTTAGATGGCAACTCTATTGCTGAAGAAGATATATGGACCACATGGGCCACTATCCTAAGCGATTGGGAAGGTGCCTTGAAACGTAAAAATCCTTGCGTTAGAGAATTGGTACGACGCGGCATACCACATCATTTTCGGTAAGTTAAGAATGCGAAGATTATAAATTTCAATTATTTATTGAGGATTGTAATTTTAAGCCTTAAGGCCGATTTGATTAAATTAGTATATTACAACATACGAGTATCTCCTCCATAATTCAATAACAAATACTTTAGATAACTACAATACTAATGTTATAAAAATGTTGTGTATCTTAATAGCAGAAAAATGTGATTTACAATATGACAGTTTACTTCACTTATTAGAATTTTTCAGTTTGTATGTTTTCAGTCCTAAAGTATGGAATTATAACTTTAATTGGAATTACAGCTACTCCATAATATAACTAGCAGTGTACAGAGGTGGTGATAGATTGATAGAGATGATTGATATGATGGCAGGGGGAGTAGTTGGGAATCCTCTAATCGACTTGATACCTCTCTCGTTGTATTTGTGGAATTAAAATGTTGGACTGTATTGTGAATTATCCAATAGCGGTGACCTTTAGGAGGACCAATTTCACATTTGGTTTCTACCAGAGAACAGAAAATTGGAACTTGTAATTTGGATCATATAATTTCACAGTCATGTGAAATATAATAATCATATAATGTCACAGTCATGTGAAATTATATGTAATCAAATTGATCGTGCAGAAATTACAAGTGGCGATAAATAAAAGATGAGAATTAGAATAGGTACCAATTCAAAGGAGGATTATTTAGGCAACGAGTTGTGCTTACCAATTGAGATCTGATTTGTAAGTGATTTTTTCTTATTACAGAACTTCCGACAACAGTAAAATATGAAATTATTTTACAATTCTGAATTACATTTAGTACACATATTCCCACTCAATGTAGTTATGTAACCACTTCAGGGGCAAAAATTCTTACAAAAGTACATTTTAATGTACAAAAACAGGTTAATTTTAATATAAATTCGATGATAAATTCAAATATGTATATAATCTTAAAATTATGGCCAAAATATTGAAGTTTAAACAAACAGTAAAAAAAAAACTAAAAAAATAGCACGAATTAACTAAAAAGTATTGAATATTGTACTTATAGTTGACTGAGAATTAGCAAGTGAGTTTTATATTAAAATGTTCGCCAATATTGCCGCTCACTCATTGTTTCGCAAATTGATCCTCTATGGCATTCGAAAAAGTACATTGAAATGTCACTAAAAGCGAAAAGACAAACCGAAAGGAAGTGCCCGAAAATTAGGTAATTGGTTTGAAATGATTGGTTGTCGACAATATCCAAGATAGCTTTACGCTAAAAACCAAAGATGATTTAGCTGTTGCGTAAAATGAGGATCTACGAATCAAAATTAATTATTTGAAAATCAACTATATAAATAGTTTTTATAGTTGATTTTTTTTTGTTTAACTTTTAGTAAATTTCTTTAACTCTAAATTAAATTCATATTCATTTAATTTGAACCGTTAACTACTAACGTAAACTTAAAATAAATTATCTATTTATAAAAACACAGAGAAATCTTCCAAATATTGGTTACAACGGTTTAACTTCATCGATCTCTCCAATGTCATTCTAAGCAATTTTTTTCTGTATTTACATCATATCTGATTGCTTACTTACCGTGTCTCCACCAATTCGCCACAACAAGTTGTGATAATGTTCTGGTTTTTCAAGTTAAAGTTTCAATTCCAAGTATGGCATATGACCGCACTTCTTGCCGTACCTTAAATCTAAAATAAAATTCAAATAAATTTCCATTAAATTATATCGATTAATATACAAAATTATATCCTTTATTATATATAACTGACATTATCTGGTATATGCAGAATTCTGGACACATTATTAATACTTCCACTTACTTTTACTTACTTTTCTACTTACGACATCCAATTCTAACAGAAAATTCGCGTTTACATACCTAAAGGTATATTATGCAGATATAAATAGTTGAAGATCAGCTGTGATATAAGGATGACATTGTGAACCTTGTTTATGGTAAAAACTTTATTAGCTTTGTTCACAAAAATAGCCCTAAAGTTCAATTAAGCAAATGAACTTTTCGTACATGTAATTACTTATAAGATATTACTATACAGTAGCATTAGTATTCTAGATTAGTATTCATGCAGTCACCAATACGAAATCAAATGATGACACAAAGATCGAGACGGATATTGAACAATGTGTGTTGTGGTTTCTTTTGTGTAACTCCTCTCTCGAGTCCAGACAACGAAATTGTTCAATCCCCAGCCTACTTTTAATATTTCC
>JAHXMU010020693.1:0-14315 GCA_019455685.1 Philornis downsi
TAGGGCATAGAAGCTATTGAATATCGCTGGAAAAAGTGTATTGAGTTTGGAAGAGATTATGTTGAAAAATAAAGAAGAATTGTATGTCTTTTTTATGTCTCCTTTGTAGCTGAGAAAGCCAATACGACAATAGGCTCTATTCATTGCCAAATTTGTATAATATAATAATAATAATATAATTTGTACATTCAAGGTTTTACTTCATTTCAGCATCTGAACACTACACTTACGACAAAGAAAAATGTGTTGATGTGTCGTAATAATCCTTTGGCAGCGATTACTGCAGTGTGGAGTTACTAAATCTTACTATTTCCCTTCAGTTTGTTTAGCTTTTAGCAAAGTCATTTTATTGAATCGACATGAATTTGCCACCAAACATATTTGTCATACATTGCGCTATTGGTTAACTTCAAACGCCCTATTTTATATTAAGTGTACTCAACACCATTTGATCGACAGTAATATTGATTTTTCACACTTAGACGCTGCAGCCATAAATTATTCATGTGACAACAATGCCGAATATTAGATTTATTTGTTGTCATTTTATTTGCTTAAGTGGCCACGATTTCACGAATTGACAAACACAATTATGAGCAAATATTTTCCAAGGAAATCTTTGGCACATCAAATGAATCCCATTAAGAATTATCGTACATTCTACGAATACACTGCCAGAATAACAGTCAATCACATACATACATAGTACACTTATTGGCAAGTGGCTGCTCGCTCATAAATCCAAACACACGCACTAGATGGCGGCGCATTTCAATGCCATCCTATGACTGAGTTTGTTGTCACTTATCTACATACTACATTCGCTCACTAACACACGGAATGTTGACATTGTTGACTCTCACAAATGTTCATGGATGACTATATGTGTACGAGTATGGGCGTTTGCACACAAAATAGATGCATGTATAAGTGTGAAAATACTGCTTTATGTTTCAACATTAATATGAAAAGGAAAGTAATGTATTTAGGAAGAGGAAACTGTAAGGTTTAATAAATTTAAAGGTATAATTACTTTTGTTTCAGAGCCCATATGTGGTAACACAACTAAGTGCAGTCCTTAATGACTGTAATATCCTGCTAGGGAATATGAAAATAAAGGAAATGATTTCATATAAATATCTTGGGTGCTGTCTCTCTTGTTGTCATCGCCTTGAGTGAAATAGCAGAATAAAATTGTGTCACTAAATGTACATCATCATTATTTTTGTTATTTGTTTATTTAACAATCTTTTAGTTTAAAGCCTCTTGGCTAATCTATATATATAAAAATGAATCGTGGTTTGTTCCGATGCTTAAAACTCCAGAACGGCTGGACCGCTTTGCATAAATTTTTGTATATGCGTCTGGGTGGTGCCCGGGATGGTTTAGATTTACAATTCGGTCCAATTGGATAAAGGGGCGTGGTACCTCCCATACAAACCATAAATTAAATATCCAATATTTCTGCTCCTGTTTACGGTATTTGAACAAAATTTGGTACATCGGTTTGGTGTACATATCTTAAGTGCTGCTGCAAATATGGGCGGGATTGGACAATGGGGAGTGGTACCTCCTATACAAACCACAAATTAAAAAGCAATTATTTCTGCTCCTGCTAACGGTATTTAAACAGAATTTTGTATTTCGGTTGAGTGAACATATTTTAAGTTCTTCTGCAAATATAGGCGTTTCTTATTATAATAGAACGATTGGCATGAAACATTTCCAATAAAAATAAAATTTGAAGGCAAAGCAACGTTTGCCGGGTCGGCTAGTATTAAGTAAATTACAAAATACTTAAAATAAATGCTACTCCAAAAAGGATAAGAATATCCAAAATTGACATTTGGATAATTTAGCCTGTGTTCTTTGAAATAAATTAAATATTTAAGAAAAATTATTGCAGTACCAGCAAAAAAATACAATGCCGCTCATTTGAATAGCACCCCCTTTAAATATTTATCTAAACTCGATTTTTTTGTTTCCTAAATAATAATTATAACGAAGTGGCTGTGTTTTTATAAATCATATTTCACGTATTTGCTGTAATCCTCTAACATAATTTTTCTTTCATTTTAATGAATCACGTACTAAAACATTGAACACAAAAAAAGTCATAAATTCAATTTCAGTTGTTGGTTTATTTCAATAGCCAGCCCCCTCTTTACAAAAATCAGATTATACACGAAAACATTAATTCTAAATTAAAGGTATTATTGTTTGCTTACATCTAATTTAAAAATAAGTATTTTAAGTAAAGTTTAGTAGAGAGTTCTGCCGCCCTGGTTGAGAATACATTCATATATGTATTCTGTTCGCTAAAGAATCATACAGTTTTTTTATTAGGTCCAGCGAAATACACAACCAGGCCTGTTTAATTCCATTAATGAGTTCACTTTTGCTTGCCTGATTCGTACACCTTGCGTATTAGCCAACCCCAGACGTTTTCAATAATGTTTAAGTCTGGAGAGTAAGGCGGTCAGTTCATATCCTCAACATTTTGACTTTCAATCCATGATTTAACGACTCTTGCTGTGTGGATTGGCACGTTGTCATGCTGGAATTTCCATTCCAAGTCTCCGAAAACATTTTTAACTGCAGGAAAAGGGTTTTCCAGCAAGGCTTTGTATGAAGTCGCAATAATTTTTGCAAGGAGAAACTGGAGCTCTATTGTGATAAGAGATATACATATAATAAGAGATCGCAACCCATACCATAACCCCACCTTCCCGGCTGTGTAATCGATTGAGTAGGTGTTCCTCTTTTCGAAGATCGTGGAAGTAGTAATTATATCCATCAGAAGCCTCTAAATTAAACTTTTTCCCGTCGGAAAATATAATTCTATACCATTCTCTACTCCACGTCATAGTCCTACGACAAAAATTAAGGCGACGTTCCTTACGGATATTGTCTAGCGGTGGTCTCTTTTTAAGTTTCAAGCATTGCAAGTGTGCTGCTTTGAAAATAACTCGTTTTACCGCTGATACAATTGCACTTAAGCCAGCTTTTTCCTTGATTTTGACAGCAGTGTCGTGTGAATTTGAGGCATACCTCAGAATGGTCCTCTTGTCAGCGACTGTAATAACACTTGCTGTTCGACCTTTCAGTGTAGCAGTGTAGCATCATTAATTATGTGAAAAATTGGATAATTATTCATGAAATTAATATATGACGACTTCAAATGGAAATGGTCGTGGTCCAATCGTAGTGAGCCGGCGCAAACGATGGTCAAGCCGAGATTGACGGTCAGGAAAGTCCTGCTGTGTGTTTGGTGGAATTGGCAGGGAATCATCTACTATGATACCCCTGCGGTCAAAATCTTAATTGAAACCTGCTTACAACTAGAAGGAAAAAAAACCTGAAAGAAAAAGTCGCCTGGTTTGGCCAGTAGGATAGCAATTGGGTGCCAGGTCAAATACATCGATAACTTCAAGAGCTTGGTTGAGAATCCATCCGCTTTATAGTCAAAGTGATTTTGCTAATGAATATTTCGCTTCACAATGAGCTGTCCCTATATTCTCCACAAAAGAGGCGCAATGTTGTATGAAAGTGGCGTAAAGAAATTTTCTTCAAAATGGCAACAAGTTATCGTACAAAATGGTGCATATTTGATATAAATCGTGTAATTCTAACTAAAGACTAAAAACTTTAATATCATGTAAAACCAAAGTCTTTAGGGATGATTTTGTTTTTGATATTTTTTCATTTCATTTTCACCAGGCCACCTAAAATAAAATTTATTTGCAATTCATTTTCACGAAATTTATTATAAATGCATTCCACAACAGTCAAGTTGAAAAATAGCTATGCTAAATAATTTGTATCTTCAAACTCTTAATTTAGAAATAAACCACAAATTGTTCCCAGTTAATTAGATTTTTTGTACAACTGCATCTGTTTTGAACAACTTTTTATATACAGTGTACACAAAGCACTTCCTAAGAATTAGAAAATATACTACTAGCAAACAATAACAATTGTTCAAATGTCAAACAATGACACTTCGAATGGCGCCAAATTTAAACCTTGCGTTCTTGTTGGGACACCCTTTATATAATTTGCATAAAATCCCGCATAATTTATCGCTGCGTGACGCCATCCAATATTTGTTATGGACGCAGACTCGATTTATTTTGCTACGACTACTTTGCTTGCTCAAAGGCGACAACGACGATGAGAAATAATTCAATATTAGTAAATGTTAAAGGAAAATGCAAATCTCTAATCTTGTGATGTTGTGAGTGCTGGCCACCATAGAGTTAATGCAATTACACTTCGTGTTATGTAAGCGTGTGCTTGAGTGTGAAGCTATACTTAGCGTGCATTTCATGCGATGGTGCGATGACTTCAGAGCCATGGCTGCAGAGTCAGAGCAAATGTTTGAAGATTGATCTTAAACTATTGATTTAATCTATGGTAATTGACTTTTAGCTGGAAAGTGTTAATCACCCCTGTATTAGCTGTTATCGCAGATATGGCGGTGACCGTTGTGATGGTGTTGGCGGCAGGTGTTGTTATTGCCATTGCTGGTGTTGCTGCTGCTGTTGCTATTGCTGTTAACAAATGCCGGCACATTTAGTAAATTATTGCTCCAGATAAATTAATACAAATGGACCATCACCTTGTCTTTAGCATTATTTCATTTCTTTGTTACTGTTCTGGCTGTTTTTGCTCACGATGTTGTTGTGTGTTGGTTAGTGCGGCTGATTCACTTCGTTGAGGTTGGACACTCAAACAAATTGCCCACTAACAATGGGGATGGTTAAGGCCATAAATAACATTAGCAACACCAACAGCAATAGCAGCAAACAATCGTTATAGTAGAAGTACTAGTAATAATAAGGATCTCTATATACCCCTGTTTGCTTACACACACACACACATACACACCATCACACCTACATACCCGGCGTGGGGTATATGATTATCCTCCTTATGTCACCACACTCACAATGCCAAGCCATGAATTCTGCGGTGTATTGGATGGAGCTCAAAGGACAAATAACAACTAATAAAGTGTTTTTACTTTTTTAGTACTTTTGCTCTTGCTCCATTTACTGGCAGTATTTCTGTGTTGGCCCCAATAAGAATAGAAATGTAGGTGAAGAAATACGAATAACAAAACTTAAGTACCTTTAAGTGGTTGCACTGTGGTTATCCTGCAAACAAGCAAAAGAAGTGAATTAAATATTGGAATTGATACAGTTTCAATAATTGGTTCTGTATTTCACGAGGTGAATGACAGTTAAAAATTATGTGTGTTTTCTATACACAAAACATGCCGCCTATTAGTTGCCTAACCAAGCATCTGTTTTGGAGAAATTTTTACTTCTTCGACTAACAACAATTTATATTTAATCTAATTTCTATTGCATCGAATAGATGGGACATGTGACAATATACGTGGCATGTTCTGCCAGGCATTACAATAAAATAGGTAAAAAAAAAACAAAAATTAAGCTACTGCAGCTTTTGAATAACGAATTTTAAGGAACAAATTGAATTTCGGACTTTTTGAATTGAAAATTTAATTTCTGGACCCCAGCTACAATGTGGTAAAAGATTAGACTATGCTAAGCTTTAAGCAATTTCATAAAGATTTACAAAAGTTATCGCGTCTACTAGTTAGCCAGCCAGATAGCCCGCTATCCAGACATGCGCTCATAGCTCAATCGATTTAAAAAGTCATGAAACACCATTTGGTCAAACTTAATATTTTAAACGCTTCCTTTTATTTTTAAAAATATCAAATAATATTCACTTCATTCTTTCGGGTGAATATATAAAAATTGATTTGAGTACGTAGAAAATAAAATTTGATATTTTAGATCAAAATGTGATTCTTGTAAATTAAGCCTATTATAGGATGTGTTGACGACATGTATCAGGTTCTCAGCAATTTTCCCAGCCCTTTCAAAGTGTATGGGTGATTTTTTAAGATTTAAGTTTTTCAGCTTGGCAGCACTGGTTGGTAATGGCGTCCAAACGTCATCTGTCAAAGTGAAAAGTGTACAGTATACTCTGCCATTTCATCATGGAATGACGAATTACCTACCACAACGTCTAATTTTTGGTGAATGGGTCTTAAAAAGCTCAATGAAAATCCGGTTTTATCGAAAAATTGTGTTCAGCGATGAGACTCATTTCTTGAAATTATCTTTAAAAATTAAATGGCAAAGACCAATTTATCGATTCCTATAATTAATTTTAATATTTGATGCAAATTTAAGTGTTTTATTCGATTTTTAAAAAAACTACGATTGAAAAATCACCCCTTATATTTATGTTCGTAAACGTGATAGAATGCGGGAAAAAACCGAAAAACCGGTGAAAGTGAGATTTTGTTTTTTTTTTTAATAGAAAGCGCTCGAAAGACAACTATAAAATGTACAATTAAATCAACATTTTTTCGGAAATATCTAAGTTATAAATGGCATGAATATTTAAGTTTAGTCACTTGAAAAATGTGCAGTAAAGTGGTCTCCAAGTATCGTAAATCGTTCATGGATAGGTGATACAATTGGAACACAAGTTGCAATTATGATGTTGGAAATTGTTGCCAAACAATGTTCTAATAGGGGGATTGAACATTTTTACTATTTTATTTTAGAACGCACTTTTTTCCAGCAGACATTGGCATGCAGTAAGAATTTATTGCTACTCTCGTTTGCTCTGTACATCACTGAGTTGCCTCTTATATGGACCACACATAACGTTTTTCTTCACACGCTTTTGTTTTACTAATATATTAGTTACCCCGTAAAAGAAGTGCATCCATGGAAGCTGAAATTCAGCGCAATTTTTGGAGCAATGTGATAAAAATGTGCATAATCACCAAAGAATTTAACATAGACTTGTCGTAGGGAGGATGATCAAAGAAAATTGGTTTTGGATCGGAATTTTGAGACCGAAATTAGACCGCAAAACAGTGTTCTTATTAAATGTGATTATGTGGCAGTCGAATCTAAAGAAACTGATGGTATTTGAATGTAATTTAATATAAAAAGATCTACCGAGTTTGTTTAGATTTGGAAGCGGAATAAAAATGCTTCTTTGGAAATGAGAAATATGAATATATGGCACTATTGGAAATGATGAAAATGTTATTCTTTTTGAATGACTTCCAGTTTTTCTTTGCTGGATAACTTTACACTTTTACCAGCAATATTAAATTTTGTCGGAGTTGCCTTTTTGACTTTTTGAGGATATAACCCTTATGGATAAACGGATATATCATCATTGGATACGTGAATAAGTGTAATCCATTAAAGCGAAAATATTACACAAAAAAATGGACGAAGCAAATCAACATTACACTATCAATTTTGAATCGCCCTAATGTATTGAGCAAAACTTTTGCTAGTATTAACACCCTGTATTCGATTAAAATTACTAATGTTATTGGACAATCTACTACCTCCATCTGGTATACTCGTAAACTCGTAAACTTTGAAAAGCAGAGTTATTCACTTAGTGTTTTAAAAACCGCCGGTCTGACAAGGCTATCAGCTATTAAATGCCTGCCATCTGAAGTGTTATTTATTTGGTGAAAGGTTTGCCATTTACGAATATGGATCATTTAAAAACCGAAGAACGCGTAAAAGTAGCTAAAACTTACTACAAAAGTGGTGATTCGAACGTGAGCACTTCCCCTGTATTACGTGGTGATTATAGTCGTCATAATTGACCTACGGTGCAAAGAATTGGCAAGATTATGAAGAAATTTGAATAGAATGAAAGCGTTGCAGATGTGGTCAGGCCTGTGTATCATTGCAATGTGAGCACTCCAGAAAATATCGCTTATGTTACTGATAATACGAATAATACGGATAATACGAACTTCAATTTAGAGCGCGATGGCCATATGATAGCCAACTTGTTTTTAGCCTACAATTGAAGATTATGAACTGGACGGTATGTGGTTTCAACAAGACGGCGTCATCAATTGGTCACCAAGGTCATGCGATTTGAGGCTGTAAGACTTTTTTTTGAGAGACTGCGTCAAAGACCGTTTTTGCGCGGATAATACCAAAATATTGGAGTCTTTAAAAACCATCACCCGCCAAGTTATCTCCAAGATACTGCCCGAAATGTGCGAAAAAGTGGTCGAAAACTACCTCAAAAGGATCCATAGCTGCAACCAATCCAGATTCGGTCATTTAAATGACATCGTATTTCTAACATAATGATAAGATTCAAGCATTATATTGAAATAAAAATTTAATCGAAATCATAGCTTTATGTGTGTTTCATTTAACTTTATTTTTGATATTGACAAATTGATAACCTTATATTTGTGGGTAGAAGTTTTTTACATAAAACCATCGGTAGCAGCCTAGAATTAGGGTAACCTGCCACAGTGTTGGCAATTTAGTTTTTCCCCCCTTTTATCAGGCAAAATTTGGATTTTTTTGTTTGTTTTTCATATCTTACATAAATATCTCATATCTTACTATTTTTAAACAATAAAATATTTATTGCAACTTAAAGAGGGATTATAATAATTCGTATTTTCTACTCAAAATAATCAGAGTGACACTCAACTTAATGGAACATGAAGTGACATTGACAAATTCTTGCTGCGGTGAATGCATTAAAGAATCTAAAAATTCTAGAAAAATTATTCTGAATATTAAGTTTAAAGTTAGGCCACTGTTAGAAGCGGAATTAGGTCAAAACTTCAACAAAACTAACTTGAATTTTGAATTCAGCTTAGGTTAGCATTTTTGTAGATTTTATCCCCGGACCATATATAAAATGTGTTGATTTATCTGGAACAACACGCATTACTCACTTGAAGTTTTTTGCTTACTTTTCACTGCTTTTTTATACTATTTTTAATACTACCTTTATAACTATGCTTACAATTACTTACAGATTGTTCTTATATATCAAAAGCACCACAAAAATTCTGATTTAGTGACGGATAGAAAATGTTCGATATGGAAAGAATCGGAGTTATAATAATTCTTCATATTTTTATGACTTTATCCATGACGGTTAATATATTAAAAAAAAAATGAATAATGCTCTAAAATTTAAGAAAGCATTTGGTTTTGCTATTATAAATTTTAGAGCATTGTTCATTTTTTTTAATATATTAACGGAAACGAGAAAACCTGTCAATTTAAAATTGCGCCTGAGAATAGGGCGATTTGATATCGATTTGGATAAGCTAATAATAAAAAGTTTTAAAATTATATTTCAATGAAACTGGATCCAATAGCAAAAAATAAAGGAATGATTTTGACTAAATAAAGATCACTAGGACGGCCCCAAAACTAACCGACTGGACTTATAGATGGTGCCAGCAGTTTCAAACTAAAATGATTGTAGTGTAAAGTGACAACCCTGAAAACCATTTGTTTTAAGATTCAAGGCACCCTCTTGTTTAGTATTTTTGTTTGAGCCATCAAAAGTAACCAATCTCAGAGAATTTGCAGATATGGAAAAAAATTCGTCACCATTATGTAATTCAATATTTCCATTTGAAAGGTCTCAGTCCCACCAATATTAAAGCCGAGCTGGTGGTGGTGACTGCTCATTCGTTTTCGACTGCAAAATATTGGGTAGCACAGTTTGAACAAGGTCGTACGAGCTGCCAAGATGAACATCGCAGTAGTCGATCAATTGAGGTGTCCGCGCAGGACACGAAAATCCAGAAAATGCTATTGGATGATCGTCGACTGAAGGTACGTGAGCTAGTTGAAATGATAGGTATTTCGAAAAGTACTATACATCGTATATTGACCGAAGATTTGACGTTGAGAAAGCTGTGCGCAAGATGGGTGCCGCACTAGCTTTCAGTAGAGTAAAAACAGCGTCGTGAAGATGTTTCAATACAGTTTTTGGTGATGTTTTACTGCAATAAAGCCGAATTTTTGCATCGATTTATAACCATTGATGAGACATAGATCCACCACTTCACACCTGGGACAAAGGTGTGCAATAAAGCCGAAATTTTGCGTCGATTTATAACCATGGATGACACATTGATCCACTACTTCAGACTTGAGACAAAGGATCAGTCAAATCAGTGAACTGGAATGGAAGAAACGTGTCCAAAGAAGGCGAAAATGGTTCCATGCGCAGGCAAGGTCATGACGTTTGTTTTTTTGGTATGAGCTTGCGATTATTTTTATTGATTATCTTCAGAAATTATTGCAGCGTTTAGGTAATGAAGTTATGATAAATAGGCCGCATTTGGCGAAAAGGAAAGTGTTATTTCGTCAAGATAGTGCAGTTCATACATCCATTATTGCGATGGCCATAATTAATGAATCAGAGTTGGGATTGCTATATCACGCACCTTAATCGCTAGATTTCGCTGCCTCGGACTATTTTCTATTTCCAATGTTGAAAAAATGACTATGTGGTAAAAGATTTGAAGAAGAAGAGTTGGAGTCTGCGGTTGATGTCTATTTTAAGGAGTTTGACAGTTTTTATTATAAACAAGGCGTAGAGTCTATTGAATACTGCTGGGAAAATGTATCAAGCTGAAAGGAAATTATGTTGAAAAATAAAGAAAATTATTCCAACTTTTTTTTTCTGCCTCTTTTTGTTAGGTTGACTAGTTTTAGGACCACCATCGAGCGCTTTTTATAGTTCTTATGAATTTGTGAATCAAATTATATGTCTCGTAGTATAAAACTTATCCAATAAGAATTTTAAATATGAACAAACGTTTCGCGTCTGAAGTGCCAACCTACAACTATTAATGCATCTCAATTCAAAGAACTTAGAACAATTTTGTTATAAAAGTTAACTTTTTCTATATTATTATTATTTTTTAAAGCTTTCTTCGCAAAAATGTTGGCTTTTTTCGTTACCAAGTTTTGGCAACACTGATTTGCCCACACAGAAAAGTTTGGTTGGGTTCACACAACCTTATTTTGTGGTTTATACAATCTTATTTTGAGGTTAACACAACCCAATTATTCCTACGATGTAAATTCGATTAATACATTCAAATTGTAAATTAAATAATTTCAGTTTCTAACCAAAAAAATAGTGTAAATTTAATCAAATTTAATTGATGTAACCACATCAAAATGTATTTAGTTATTGTGACAAAAATTAGGTTGTAACAAACTTATTGACGTCAAATGCATTTACCGTAACAGAGATGTTAAAAATATCGATTGCGGCAGCCGAGTTAATACGAAATTTGGTTCTCATAAATAATGTTATTGCCAACGGAAATATGGAAAATTCGGCGGTATCAGTTAAGATTGGCCCAACTAAAATTCAATTTCGACTTTCAAATACGCATTCTCGAACGCCAGAATTTCAGCTTGAAAAAATTGGTCTCTGAATGTTTTCATAAATAAACAAATGTATTTGTCCACTGTAATTGTTACAATATGTTAGACTCATGTCATTCGAGCTAACAGCATTTATCAACTTTCCACTTCATCCCACTTCATTAACCTTCAAAGCAAAACTAAATAATCGAAATGTCATCAAATCAAATATCCTGCAGGCACTTTTGCCTATCCTGCATTATGCTCTATTCGGCGTATTCAAAACTTGTAATCAATTTCAAGATTTCAAGTTGAAGGCGTTTTGGGTCACAATTCATTATCCTTGACCACTACTGTGCAATAAAACCACAAAACACTTGGACGGCAAGTTGACCCAAAACGCTTCTTCTATATCACAAAACTATTGTCGCACCGAAATGAAGGGAGAAATCGAGTGAAATCAACAAAACAAACAAACAGCAAAACAATAAACATTTCACGGCAGGATATTGCTGTGAAATGGTTAAAGTTTTCCAACTACAATAACAACAGCAGCAGCAGCAGCAACTGCGGTGACGGACCAAAAGTGGAGGAACAGGAGAAAAATAATAATAATAATAATGGCTAAACCACTTTTGTAATGACGCCGCCTGCTTTTGTTTTGTTGTTGTTTTATTGCCCACCTTCTTTGTGTTGTGCGTCCTCTCTTTCTTCGGCGTCATCGTCATCTCTAGTACACGATTTTTCCTGTTCCGACTGCCCCACTCGATGTGTAATTAATGCTATCGAAAAAGTTCCAGCAAACTTTATTCTTCGCTTTGCCATTCACAACAATTCATTTGCCAGCTCGGCTTTTTGTTCTCTACGAACGAGAAAGGGCCGTTTAATAATAATAACAATAATAACAACAAAGCCAACTACAATAGAAAAACAATAACAGAGAAAAGTTGAAAACGAAAAAAATAAACAAATATATGGGAGAATGTAAAGAAAACAAAACCGAACAAAAGGCGTTGAAATTTGTTTTATTTTATTGCTTCGGAACACGGTCAACACTCTCAACTCTTCCAGCAAATTGATAGGAACTGAACACTTTGGGCTCATTCACTGCCCCCAGTGCCCAACTAACTAACACGGCCAATAAACGATGGCGTTGTATAACAAACCATTATGATTATTAGTTTCAAATTAGTGGTTAAGAGCCCTAATCTTAGCCAGAAAAATGGGGACTTTTTATGTGCTAACAAATAACCAAAAACAAAAACAAAACAAAACAAAATAACCTGTAACACAAATAGCGTCAACATCGGCGATAACAGACCAAGCAATTCAATAAAGTACGGAAAAAGTTGTTGAAAACCTCTTTCTGTGGCATATTAAAGGCCTAAGTAGGTTTAGACACGACTCGACGTTTTGTGGCATTTGCTGGGTGACCGTCCTTAAGGGATGGTTTGTTGAAACACAACATTCGAATTGGATGCGCTTTGAAAAATTGTTTTATTTCCCTTTGAAAGTGTCAGCAAAGTTCAAACCGGTTACTCAAGCAATGAATATTTCAAATTGCCACAATACTGAGGCATTTGAAATATTAAACATTTAAATGCAACGCAGCTGCAAGAAGGCTTTAAGGATTAGGACTTGAAAACATAAATGTGTGAACACTTTAATATAGCTGGTCATCAAAAGATAACAACCCCGCTCACTGCAATTGAAATAACGATCCATACATAATTCTTACTCTAAATTCAAGTCTTTTTTTTCATTTTCTAATGTACATCATTACGGAGAAGTTTGCTATAACATTTGTGTTCATTTTATATAGAGCATTCCAAACATTTTATAAAATCTTCCAAATTTGCCTTTTAACAAGAGGCAACTTTCAGCGATATAAAGGGTGTCCCAACAACAACGCAAAATTTAAATTTTAAATAAAACCCAGATATTACAAAAAAAATCGTGAAACTTTATTACATCGCAAAGTAGACAGAATGAGGTTATGTATGGAACAAAACAGCGGGCAGATGGCCGCCGCGGCATTGCTGGCACACACGCGATCTTTTAATGAAATTTTCAATGACCGTTTTG
The DNA here is from genome assembly GCA_019455685.1 of Philornis downsi. Taxonomy (NCBI): domain Eukaryota; kingdom Metazoa; phylum Arthropoda; class Insecta; order Diptera; family Muscidae; genus Philornis; species Philornis downsi. The sequence goes on from JAHXMU010020693.1 coordinate 13,329, forward strand.
CATAAATGCTGCGGTATTTCATTAATGCAGCGTTCACTTTCCTCCTTTAAGACTTGAGTCGTCGTCAGCTTATTCGCGCAAACCATCGAATTCAAAAAACCCCAAAGAAAAAAGTTTAATGGTGTTAAATCGCATGATCTAGGCGGCCAATTCTGGTCTCCAAAACGCGAAATAACACGACCGGGAAATGACTGATGCAGCAATTGAATTGTTTCTCTGGCCGTATGAAATGTGGCGCCGTCTTGTTGAAACCACATGCCCTCCACATTCATTTCTTCAATTCTAGTGCACGAAAAAAACTCATTTCACCATACCGAACATCATTGACTGTTTGCGCTTGACATGCCTGATTTTTATAAAAAAAGGTCTGATGATTCCTCCAGCTCAAAATCCGTACCACACAGTGACACGTTGAGGATGCATTTGCTTCTCGTGAATCACTCGAGGATTTTCCTCACCCCAAATGCGACAATTCTGCCTATTGACGAAGCCATCAAGATTGAAATGGGCCTCGTCACTGAAGATGATTTTATCGGCAAAATCAGCATTTTCATGTTGTCTCTCCAATACCCAATTAACGAACTCCCTTCACTGTCCATGGTCATCTGGTTTCAGTTACTGAGTCAATTGAACTTTGTATGCATGAAGATGCAAATCTTTCGTCAAAATTCGCTGCATAGAGTATTTTGAGACACCAATTTGCTGAGTTCGGTGTCGAATTAAGGTGGATGGAGTTTGAGCGTTTGAGTTTGACCTGGTCGAAGGCGCGTTGTTGTCTTTACATCACTAACAGACACCGAACTCGCACGGTGAGCATCTCAATCTCAAGAAATAAATATATTGAATTAACTCTAATTCATTTGCTTTTTTTCTCTCCTCCATCTCTTTATAACTTTTATATATTTTATATTTTGCTGCAAAAGTGGCTGATTTGAATCAGCGCTGAACTGAAACACGAACACGCTCCACAATGTCGGCTGATCTTGC
>JAHXMU010020694.1:0-22719 GCA_019455685.1 Philornis downsi
CGGTTGACGCCTTGGATTTGCTTCAAGCCCAATTTGAGCATGATCTTGCGGGCCTTCTTCTCGCCGCGCGATTGCTTGGCCTTAGAGACAAGATCAATGGGCAAACCGGTAGCACCGCCGCCCAATTGTGTGGCTCCAGCACCGGCATCCTCCAATTCGGGGATGGTGTCTTCAGAATCACTATCGCTGCCGTCATCCTCTACGCGGACAGCTTCCTCGGGCTTAGCTTCGGCGGCGGGAGCAGCGGAGGTGGTAGGGCCTTCGGATTTGATTTCAGTAAGTTCTGGCATTTTTACGTGATGCTAAAATAGACGAAACAGATATTTACGAAATGGTCGCAAGACTTCTCTAAACTATATGAGTAATTTGCAATTAGTTTTCACTTTAGTAGACCGGCTTTTAAACTTCAACCAATCACAACCAATATTCGAGAGGGGGTCAAACTTGAGTACACTTTATAGATTTCACCATTTAAACGGTAATTCATTGTAAGATTTCTCAATAGTTTTGCACAGTTCTTCCAGTTACTGCGAATTTTCATTTTCACTGGAGGTTTTCACATTTTATAGCTGGATGTTTTAGAAATTTGTCGATTATTTACCTGCGAAAGAATTCACCCTGCTCGAAGAATTCACAAATTTTCAAAAGGGAACAAAATATTCTTATCGGGATGTTGGTAGGCCTGCAAATTAAAGATTGTCAAACTGCACGGGCAGCGGCATCTGGATGTGACATTTATGAGTGTGCCCAGTGTTGCAATTGCGAGATATGAGCAAATTTAACCCTTAGCTGTTCAAAGAGGAAATAGCGTAGAGATGACATTACTTAAAACAGCACAATTGCTTACGTCTTCATTCGGACATGGATAAAATTATTAATGGACAAATCTAATAGATTTAACCATATTTATTAAAAAGTCGGTTAAATTATAATTTAAGTATTTGCTATTTTTTGCAAAGAGGTTTCATTTGCTTTAACTTTGTCAGATTTTCCAGTTAATGGGGACTCTCGTTAATACACAACAAAAACAATTTTCACGAAGTAGATATGGACATCTGCATTTAAAAGATTAGCAGTAGAAAAAATTCGTATGAATGAATTAAGCCCAGTCTATTAGTTGCTATCAAGCTATTTATTGGTGGAGTTTTGGTGATAAGTGATAATACGAGGCTGGTCCCAAAGCTGGCTAATCTGTATCAAAACAATCTTCTACAGCTCTTATCAATGCAGATGTATGAAAAGTGTTTTTATTGACAATTTTCTATAGAAAAAGTGTCTTTCTTAGTATTTTTCTTTATAAAAAGTTTCTTTTTTGAAATTTATACCGGGTTATCCATTTAAAGCTAAATAAGACACATATAAAACTGTGGTTTCCGTGAAACTTTTATTTCATTATAATGTTTGGACTTTATCACTATGAAATAAATACAAGGTCACTTAAGTAATCGCCTCTGGATTTTGGATTTTCATGATAAAATGTCCGAAATAGGCAACATTGTTCAAAGGTACTGTTGAAACCACTGTGAAGCGGCGGCGGTATTATTTTGTTGTAACACTAACGCACAATCAGCATTCATACCCTGACAAATATTTACACTCATTTGGAAACAGTACCGTAAATGTAATTGAGCATAAATTGTTTTGCTGCTTGTTGGCAGAACTTTGAATTTTGTGTTGTTAGTTATGAAGATTTCATTCCAATAAACTGATCATTTTTGTAACCCGCATATCGGATAAAACTTTTCGTTTTATTTTCTTCGCAACAGTCTGTAAATAAGCTTACAGGCTCAAACCATGGTGACCCCGACGTGATATCGTGAAAATAAATCTATTTCGCTGCGGGTTTTTAAATAATCATTTCGAAACCAAAAATTTACAAACTCTGGGTTTGGCAAATATCATTTCGGACATTTGTCACACCCTAAAATATCAATTCGGATATTTAAAATTTTCATTTCGTTTGGAAAAGAGTACATACGTACAAACATTTAAATTTGAAATTAATTCAAGCAACAACAACATATTTTGCTGTGACATTATCTGGCATTGAAAACCAATTCTTTTACATCGAACTGCCTCGCCGCGTACACACATACACATAGACACGCTTCATCTTCAAACAAAACCAATCGAACACAACTTCTAATCATGCCAAACGACGGCGAACAATCGAGCGTGAATCAGGCAGGGGCAGATGGCTTGGCATACCAACGGAGTAGAATCACAGCGCTAGACAACCAACTAAAAGCGTTCAATGTTCGATTGACAGCAGCGGCTTTGAGTGAGTTGGATGAAGCTGATTTGTCTGTTCGGCTTGAATACGTCGAAAGTTTGAACTCTCACTTCGAGGAAGCTGCGTTGCTGTTGGACACACATGGGGGGGTTGAAAGTGATGGAGATGATCGTTCAAATTTCGTTTTGTTGTTTTTTGATGCTAAGGCAAAAATAAAAAGACAATTAAATCTTGTAAACAAAGCCCATGCAGTTCCATTATCTTCAACCGTACGTCAATTTTCTGCAGATGAATCCATGAGTCTTCGTAAAACAAGATTACCAGAACTGAAGATACAGCAGTACAGTGGTTCGTATACTCATTGGCCAGATTTTTTTGCAATGTTCAATAGCGTAATAGCAAGTGACGTCGATTTAAGTAAAGTGGAAAAATTGCAACATCTTCGAGCTAGCCTAACTGGGCCAGCATTGGAAACAATATCTTCGTTGGAGCCTACTGAGGCAAATTATGATAAGGCTATTGAGTTACTGAAAAATCGATTCGATAACAAATTGCTTATTTTTCAGACACACATTAAAGAGATTTTCGGGCTGAAGGGTGATGACAAGGGTGGAGCAACAGGTTTGCGTCAGCTGAGCGACAAGATGAATGCTCATTTGAGGGCGTTGCAGACCATATGTACCCAAGAGCAAATTGCTGATGGCCTTCTTATACATTTTAGTGGCATCAAAACTAGATGTGCAAACACGAACGAAGTGGGAAGAGGGTTTAAAATTTGATACGATCCCCGCTTGGCCTACTATGGCAACATTTTTGGAACGCAGATGCCGCTTAATGGAAAATATAGAAAGCTCTATATCAGAACGAGCACCTACGCAGCAAGTGAGTAGAAAACCTAATTTTAAAGGCCGGAATGTACTTATAGCCTCTGGGGCTGCACCGGCAATTTGTAGTTTTTGTGACTCAAAGGAGCATTTCATCACTAATTGCTCTCGCTTTGGTAATCTTTCACCTGCATTACGATTCAAAGAAGCAAAAAGATTAGGGCTGTGCCTGAATTGTTTAAAAAGAGGTCATTTGCTAAAGAAATGTAGATCAGGAAATTGTCGGTACTGTTCCATGAGGCATCACTCACTACTACACTTGGAAGTCAATTCACAGCAATCAGAATCTTCAAACCATCAATTAGCAGAACAAATGCCATCTACATCAACGGCTCCTTCGGTTCTTCTGTCATCATTGTCAACCTGTATCGCGCCAGAAGCCCTAGAATCTCCTTCAAGCAATAATGTGTTGTTAGCTACTGCTGTTGTTATGGTAAAAAATAAGTTTGGAGATTTTGTGCCTTGTCGAGCGATTTTAGATTCAGCCTCGCAGCTAAATTTTGTATCTGGGAGAGCGGCACATCAGCTGCATTTGAAGGTAAACAAATCTTACGTTACAATTTCTGGAATCGGAGACGGAAGTTTTGTTGCAGACAAATCTGTCGATATCAGTTTAAAATCATGCCACAGTGATTATTCGACGTCATTTTCTGCCGTTGTTGTGCCCACTATTACTGAATATCAGCCGGACACCAATCTCGACGTAAATAATTTGAGCATTCCGAAAAATATTAAATTGGCTGATCCACAATTTAATCAGCGTGGTCGCATAGACCTTTTGATTGGCGCCTGCAAATTCTTTGATCTCTTGTGCGAAGGGACAATTCGGTTTGGAGACAGTTCACATATTTTGAAGAAAACTGTATTTGGATGGGTGGTAACCGGCGGAGGAGTATGTTCATCAAATTCTGTTTCATTGGCAGCTGCACACAGAAGCATTGTGGAACCTGAGGATGAAGCTTTAATCGATGTAGTAAAGAGTTTTTGGGAAGTAGAAAACAATTACGAAACTGCTTTAAATATTACAAAGGACGACGTGTTTTGCGAGCAGCATTTCCGGCAAAACGTAGTTCGCCTTGTTTCTGGTGAATATTCTGTTCGCCTACCAAAGAAAAGTAATCATCATGATCTTGGCAATTCATATGACCGCGCTTTGCATCGTTTACAAAGTCTAGAGAAAAGGCTGAGCAAAAATTTAGAGGTCAAGAAGCAGTACCAATCATTTATGGAAGAGTATATCGATTTGAAGCATATGTCTTTGTTGCCTTCAAGACCCGAACGTGTTTTGTCTTATTTTTTGCCGCATCATTGTGTACAGAAACATGATAGTACAACGACAAAATTAAGGGTTGTTTTTGATGGCTCAGCCAAATCTACAACAGGTCTTTCGCTCAACGATACGCTTCATGCAGGCCCAACGATTCAGCCTAAATTATTTGAAACTTTAGTTCGCTTTCGTTTTTTCAAAATTGCTTTAAGTGGAGATATTTGCAAAATGTATCGTTGCGTTAGAGTGAGCCATCCGGACGACCACCTGCAGTGCATATTGTGGAGAAATAGTGAAGAGGAAAATGTGAAAATTTACAAGTTGAACACCGTCACATATGGCACGAAGCCTGCAGCATTTCTTGCAATAAGAGCAATGCATCAGCTGTGCTTGGACGAAGGACATAATTTTCCTATAGGAGCAAAAACTATTAAGCGTGATTTCTATGTCGATGATTTGATATCTGGTGGTAACTCTGTGAAGGATGTAATCGAAATCAGGCAACAAGTTTCAGAGTTACTCAAATTGGGCAATTTTGATATTCGAAAATGGTGTTCGAATAATGCTGCTGTACTGGACGGAGTACCATTGTCCAGTTGTGAGCAATTGCTAAAGTTCCACGATGGAACCGACATAACTAAAACATTGGGCTTGATGTGGGATCCGGAAGCAGATATGTTCATCTTCGCATTCTCACATATGTCATCCATCAAGACAGTTACAAAGCGCTCTGTGTTATCCGCAATAGCCAGATTTTACGACCCGCTGGGATTAATTGGACCTGTGATTACAAAGGCGAAAATTTTTATGCAAAATTTATGGAGAAACAAATTACACTGGGATGAAAGCCTTCCCCAGTCTCTGCATTCAAGTTGGCTGGAGTTTATATCAAAATTTTCTTTCGTTGAAAAAATAATGTTTCCCCGCCTTATTTCCATTCCAGAGTCCAAAGTGCAAATACATGGATTTTGTGATGCTAGCTTGGCCGCATATGGCGCTTGCATATATGTACGATCTCAATTGAGCGGCGAAGTTAAGGTTGAATTGATGTGCTCCAAATCTCGAGTATCGCCACTAAAGGTTCTCACCGTGCCCAAGCTCGAATTGTCCGCGGCCCTGCTTTTGGCCCAGCTCCTGGATGACTTTTCGAAAAATCGGTGTGAGTACGAATTTCATTGCTGGTCGGACTCTTTGGTTGTTTTATCCTGGCTCCAAGAAGAAGCATCAACTTACAATGTCTTTGTTGCAAACAGAGTAAGTCGCATACAACAGTTCACAGAAAATATGATTTGGCATCACATTCCCACTGCATTGAATCCAGCGGATATTTTGTCGAGAGGAGCTACTCCAGAAGAACTTTTTAATTCTAAGTTATGGAAGAATGGACCAGATTTCCTTCTTAATAATGAAGAGCAGTGGCCGCAAACTACAAAGTTGTTAGCTGAATTGCCTGAGCGTCGTAGGATAGTTCTAACCGCCACACATATTACTGATCTATCGCTTCAGTGCAAATATTATAATTCTTTTCGAAAAATTCAGCATACATTTGGATATGTATATCGTTTCATAACATTTAAATCTTTCGACAGGCCTGACCACAGTAAAGGAGAACTAACTTCTGGGGACATTGAAATGGGTACTCGTCTTATGTTTCGCAACATCCAAAGGGTGCATTTCGCCGCAGAATACAAAGCATTAAGTTCTAATAAAGGCTTGTCACCATCAAGCAAACTGCACTCCCTTACTCCAATCATCGATTCGTTTGGGCTTATAAGAGTTGGAGGCCGACTACAAAATTCATTTTTAAACTACGATGCTCAGCACCCAATTATTCTGCCTAAATGTCATCCCGTCACAATATCGCTCGTATTGCACTATCATGAAATGCTTATGCACGCTGGTCCGCAATGTTTGCTGGCTAATATTCGACAGCAGTATTGGCCTATTGGTGGAAGAAAAGCTGTAACCAGCATAATTAGCAAATGCATAAGATGTTTTCGTCTAAAACCGAAATATGTTGAACATATTATGGGTTCCTTGCCAGAGGCCCGCGTAAGACCAAGCAGAGCATTTCACACAACAGGAATCGATTTTTGTGGACCATTTTATTATAAAAGTGAAGTGAGGACTCGACCCCCGATTAAGTGCTACGTATGCATCTTCATCTGTTTTTCGACTAAGGCTGTTCATATGGAGCTGGTGCAAGATCTATCAGCAGAATCTTTTCTGTCATCTTTAAAGCGTTTTGTATCGATTAGAGGCAATCCAAAAACAATTTGGTCGGATAATGCTACGAATTTTGTGGGCGCTAAAAATGAATTGGTCGAATTGCGGCAGTTATTTTTAAATCAAGACAACATTCGGCAAATAAAGCAGCAGTGTTTAAACGACGAAATAAATTGGAAATTCATCCCACCTAGATCGCCGCATTTTGGAGGCCTCTGGGAGGCTGCAGTTAAGGCTGCAAAATTTCATTTCTACCGCGTGGTGGGTCTCTCAAAATTAACTTTCGACGAGCTGCGGACTTTGGTATGTCAAATATCGGCCATATTAAATTCTCGACCGCTATGTCCGATAACAGAAAACCCAGACGATCTTGAGGTGCTCACACCAGCACACTTTTTAATGGGAGCTCCAATGACTTCCATTGCGGAGCCAAATATCACCGATCTAGACATCAGCAGTTTAAGCAGATGGCAGCATGTTTGCTTCATGCAGCAAATCTTTTGGAAAAAGTGGAGTTTCTCATACCTATCATTATTGCAAGAGCGTTCAAAATGGCGATCATCGAGCGCTAATATAGCCAAAGGTGCGATAGTAATTCTGAAGGACGAAAATCTTCCACCCCTGAAGTGGCAATTGGGACGTGTAGTCGATACAATTGTTGGTGAAGATAAAATCGTGCGCGTTGCCTTAGTCAAAACCGCAAATGGGACGAGTCGGCGAGCAGTTGCAAAATTAGCTGTTTTGCCGATCGAAGACGAATCAGTTGAAAGTCATGGCCTTCCAACGGGGGGAGGATGTTGAAACCACTGTGAAGCGGCGGCGGTATTATTTTGTTGTAACACTAACGCACAATCAGCATTCATACCCTGACAAATATTTACACTCATTTGGAAACAGTACCGTAAATGTAATTGAGCATAAATTGTTTTGCTGCTTGTTGGCAGAACTTTGAATTTTGTGTTGTTAGTTATGAAGATTTCATTCCAATAAACTGATCATTTTTGTAACCCGCATATCGGATAAAACTTTTCGTTTTATTTTCTTCGCAACAGTCTGTAAATAAGCTTACAGGCTCAAACCAGGTACCGATAACAAAAATAAATTTTACTCGATACAATTTACTGCGAAGTAAAATAGATTGGAAAAATTAAATTGTACAAAAGTTGCTGCAGTCAGACGATGGACGAAAACAACTGTTTTTTCTGCAAAAAAAATTAAAAATTTTAAAATTTGTTCACTGAAGTCTGGAAGACTTCATTTCAATTTGCATAAATTGTTATAATACAGGGTGGCGCATAAGTAACGTTAAGATTTGATCAGTGAATACATTTTTTGTTTGTGTTTTTTTCGTCCCTTTACAGAATTAATTCTAACTAACTAAGGCTCAGCACAGAACAAAGAACCAAAGTTGTTCAATTTTACTTTGAAAGTCAGCATTCGATTATTCAGATCATATCGAAATTTCTTTCATGTTCGAAATGCTCCTAGCGCTCCAACAATTTACCGATTGGTTCTGCGTTTTAGGCAACAAGGGGCTGTCTGTGATCTGGAAGACCTCGTACAGCTCGTGCAAGCAAGTATTGGGGAATACCCCGAAACTTCCACCAGACGACGTCCTTAGCAGTTAGAGATATGTAGACGGTCTTTGCAAAGAATTTTACAATGTTACATCTTTTCCCATATAAGATGCATTTGGTTCATGAGTTAAAATCAAATGATGCACAAGAAAGCATTCAATATAGTCGCCGTTAACGTTACTTATGCGACACCCTTTATATATATACAAATGCCAATGACAAAAAATTATGCCAACTCATAATTGTAGTTCTCAATGTCTGCAGTCTAAATGAGAAACTTATAATGTTACACTTTTTGCACTGATAACGTCTATAGGCGGATAAACAAATATTTTTTAAAATTTCCTGAAATACAAACAATGTATTGTTGTCAAAATATTTATGCCGACCACTGCATATAAAAAGTGTACTCTATAACATGTTTTTATGTGAAAAGTGTCCATTTTTGACAATTTTTTATATTGAAAGTGCTTTCCTTTATACTTTTCTACATAAAAGTTATCTTCCTTCTATCTGAAAATTTTCTACATGAAAAGTGTCTTCGATAACATTTTCCTATATGAAAAGTGTCTTTGAAGAAATGAAAAATGTCTTCTTCCATGACCCTTTTCTATATGAACAATATCTGCTTTATATTTTTCTATAAGGAAACACATTTTTGGTACACTTCCATATGAGTAGTTTCTTCCTTGACACATTTCTTTTTGAAAATGAGTTACAAAAAACTTTTCTATATAAAAAGCAAATGACTATTTGGAATGGCTATGAATTTGTCTAAACGAAATGACCCATGACACTTTTCGGTATGAAAAGTGTTTTCTCAGACAAGTTTTTATATGAAAAACTGCCTTAAACGAAATTTGTCCACATGAAAGGTGCCTTCCACGATCCTTTTCTTTATGAAAAATGTCTTAAATTACATTTTGTTGCATAAGCTGCGTCTTCAATGACCATTTTCTATATGAAAAAGTGTCCTCCATGAAACTTTTCTATGTGAAAAGGATTTTTCATGAAGCTTTTCTAGATGAAAAGTATTTTCCATGAGACTTTTCTACATGAAAAGAACCTTCCATGAGGGTTTTCAATATAAAAAGCTTCTTCTAGCACACTTTTCTATATCAAAGGCGCCTTCCATATAAAGCAAATGTCTTGGATTACACATTTAAGAAAGAAAAATCTCTTGGAAAGCAGATATTTTGGTGTGCAACATAAATGCGCCAATAAATGGCGTCAGTTGTAAGAGCTAGTCGATTCTGCCTTGACCTGAACGGCATGAGCCAAGCTTAGGCATATGGTAAACATACCATGCATAACATAACATACATAAATAGTAGCTAGCGAATTTCAATGAATCATTTGTAAATATATTTTTATAATAAAGTTGAATTTTTATAAAAAAAAAAAACAGCGAGAACTCAGTTGCACACCTAATACATAAAATAGTCTGCATCTCTAAACGTCATTCCATATAAACAATTACAAACAATTTGGAAATTGCTATACAGAGAAGTGTATCTGAAGACACTTTTGCTGTTCAAAGAGTTGACATCAACTAATTCTCATTAACTACGGATTAGTTAGAGATACATCACCTATGGTATAACTGAAAATCTTTTTATTTTTTCATTTCATTTATTTATACTATCCTTATTACAGTTTTAAAATTAATTTTAATATTCACAAGGCTTGAGATTTTACTAATAGTATTGCAAAAATTTATATCTTATTTTATGAGAGGTAATTCGTTTAATATTTATATTACATTTTTGGGTAAAAAAGATAGTAAAAAACCTATTTTAATTGTAAGGAAATTCGGATAATAATAACTTTTTTCATCTTCGGAACGAAGATTTAGAAGATAGTTATATGTATCTATAAATTTCTTATTAATTCATAGTTGGAGCATCTGTTTCGATCTTCAAAGCTTCTTGTGAGATTATGTACAACCATACTAAATGTGTCTTTGTTGAAATTTCGAAGTAGGTGTAATGTTGGGTAGCGAATAGGTAAATTATAAATAATTTTTAAATTCTTATTTTGTATTATTTGAAGTTTTTTCCGGTAAGTATTAGCAGCTTTTGTAAACCAGATTTGGCTCCCGTATGTCATAATTGGCCTTACACAAGTTTTATATAATAACATTTTGTTGTTGACATTCAACTTTGATTTTCTGTTTAGCAGTGGGTAAATTGCTCTTCCGCATCGAATAGCCTTTTCGCATGTCTTGTATACGTGTTCCTTAAATGTCAGCTTTTTATCAAGTATCTGGGTATTAGATACTTGACACTATTTTGAAGTGGAATTTCCGTGCCTTGCAAATTTAGAGACACAGTGGGGATTCTCTTGGGCGATTTATTAAATGGAAAAATTATGGCCTGTGTTGTATCCTGATTAATTTTTATTTTCCATTTTGAGAAATATTTTTCTGCGTGTATAAGTAATTTTTCCATATTTTTTATTACTGCATTTGATAACTTTCCTTTTATTATGATTGCAGTATCATCAGCGTACAGTGCAGTGTTATATTTTGTCAGTACTTTAAAATCCGATGTATACAGAGCATACAATATAGGAGATAGGATAGATAATTGAGGTAGTCCAGCAAGAATATGTCTTTCCGTAGATTTTACATTATCTACAGAAACCGCTGAAAATCTAGCTAATATCAACTACGTAATTTTTTCGGTGTACGATATAATAATATTGAATTGAAAAACAAATTAATTTTGTGCTATACGTGAGTTATGTGACTATATTGAATGCGTTCTTGTGCATCATTTGATTTTGACTTATGAACCAATTGCATCTTATATGGGAAAAGATGTTACATATGTAAAATTCTTTGCAAAGACCGCCCAGACATCTCTAACTGCTGAGAACGTCACCTGGTGGAAGTTTCGGGGTTTTCCCCAATAATTGCTTGCATTCGAGCAATGGTCATTTTATTTCTTTCAGCACGCGGAAGATCACAGACAGCCCCTTGTTGTCCAAAACGCTTAACTAATTGGTAAATTTGTTGGAGCGCTAGGAGCATTTCGAACATGAAAGAAATTTCGTTATGATCTGAATAATCGAATGATGACTTTCAAAGTAAAATTGAACAATTTTGGTTCAATTTTTGTTCTGTGCTGAGCCTTTCCATCATAAATTTCCCAAGTATTATTTAGTTAATTCTGTAAAAAGACGAAAAAAAAAGACAAACAAAAAATGTATTCACTGATCAAATCTTAGCGTTACTTATGCGCCACCCTATATAATCCTAGCTTAGAGCTGCACAATATGCTCTGCAGATGAAAATTCATGGTTGATTTGTTGACGTTCTGATTATCAGACCTTTAATTCAAAATCGCCAAAAAATTGAACTTAAAGGGGACGACACACAAACAGAGGGTTTGAAAGATTTAACTTTGTTTGGGAAAATGGGCAGATGTTTAGTAGAAACCTAAATAAATAAAATATTCACAAAAGATAAGTCAAAGCTTGACACAAAACGACTACAAACCCAAGTCGTCGAACAAAGATTCCACTCATTTGGGATATTGAGTGATGGACGAATTCATCTACCTCAGCTCCGCTATCAATAGCAATAGCATAATCGGCTTGAACATTAGGAGAAGAATTAGGCTACAAAATATGGAGAGAAAACCTTTCCTCAAATTATAAAGATAAAAAATCAAGAAACCAATTTGGAAATTTCAGTCAATTGAACTAATTTTCTTACGGTGTTGATGCAAAAAATACTCTGAATTCAAGCACAATGAAAGAAGCAAAATTTTAACTTTATGAAGTCTTCCGTTTGGGAAATGTTGAAGGACCACCGATTTTTACTAAATCGGTCAATTCGTGTGCGTGGTATCCTAAGGTGCTTGGAAGTGCAATCTATTTTTATTGGCAGTACAAAACACCTGATTCCAGCTATACTAAATATAGTGGAATTGAATGAAAAATACGATTTTAGGATGGTCATTCTATTGATTTTTTTCACATTTTATTCAGTACAATTGGCGAGAATTTAAGTAATTTCAGGCTATGAATTAGGGATTGCAGTGGAAAATCAAATTTGTATAAATCGATCAATATATATAGGAGATACTAGAGGGGAAGTGGCAACGATTAGAAGAAAGTTCTTCATTAAAAAATAACTTTAAATATGTTCAAAGGGTTTTTTCAAACACCCAAAAGCTCTTTGTTTAAAACTAACTTCCAATATGTTCCAAGATTTTTTTGATCAAAAACAAACAAAATCAAAAACTGCTTTAATCCAAAATACAAATATTTAGCAAGTATTTTTAAAACACAGTATTACAACACCCCCTCTCAATTCGACAATCCAAGTTGATTTCGAATTGTAGTACAACTTGTTTTATCTAAAAATTTTGTAAAAATATCCGCAATTTGATTCTTTGTTGAAATAGGCTTAATGCCAGATTTCCTTTCATACAGTGATGGTTTATAAAGTGGTGTCGAATGTCAATGTGCCATTCTATATTTTGAGCCATTGCAATACATCTGGCATTATCTTCAAATATAGTTACAGGATATCCTTCATCAACAATTCCAAGATATTGCAATATTGCTCTTATTCACAATCCCTCAGAAGCAGCATAACTGAGGGCATCATATACTGCCTCACTAGATGACATGGCTACGGTTGTTTGCTTCTTACTTGACTATGATAATGAATTTCCAAATACAAAGTAGATGAAGCCATTTGTAGATTTCCGATCGTCCAAATATGAAGTCCACTCTGCATCAGCATATCCAATCAAGGGTTCCACTCTCTTCTTTCTGTTTTACACTAATTTGATTTCTTTAGTACCTTTTAAATATCGTAATAATCGTTTGAGAGACTTCCAATGTATTTCTTCATGAAACCTTGCCATGTAACCAACTGAATAGCAAATGTCGGGCCGGACACTCAGTATTATGCACATTTGGCTACCCAAAAACTCACGATATGTTTTGTCGCATTTATCATCAATAATTTTCTTAATAATAGATTTTTGTGAAAGCATCATTATACCGTCCTTTTGGTTATATTTAAACTTAGTACCAAGGTAATGTTTTAAATCTTTACAATCGGACAATTCGAAGTCTTCAGATAATGTCTGTTTCAATCCTTCAATTTCTATTACTTTATTACCAGCAACTAAAATATTATCTACATACTAGTCAACCCGGCAAACGTTGCTTTGCCTTCAAATTTTAGCAGGAGCAGAAATAATTGCTTTTTAATTTGTGGTTTGTATAGGAGGTACCACTCCCCGTTGTCCAATCCCCATATTTGCAGCAGCACTTAAGATATGTACACCAAACCGATGTACCAAATTTTGTTCAAATACCGTAAACAGGAGCAGAAATATTGGATATTTAATTTATGGTTTGTATGGGAGGTACCACGCCCCTTTGTCCTATTGGACCGAATTGTAAATCTAAACCATCCCGGGCACCACCCAGACGCATATACAAAAATTTATGCAAAACGGTCCAGCCGTTTAGGAGGAGTTCACTGACAACGCCCGTACAGTAGAATTATATATATAAAGATAACGGAAGAAACAGCATTCTATTGTTCTTAAATCGGAAATATAAATAGTAATGATGTTCAGAACGAATAAACCCCAATTGCAAAACTTGTAAATTAAATGCTTCATTCCAGCGTATTGGTGCTTGCTTTAATCCATACAATGGCCTTCAAGTTGTAGAACGCAATCAGATTTAATTTGCATTTTTTCCGGTATATTCATATAAATCTATTCCTCTAGATCTCCATGCAAGAATGCAGTCTTGATATTTAGCTGTTGAAAATGGAAGTTGTAGACTACACCAAAAGCCAAAACAATTCTTAACGAAGCTTACTTTGTTGCTGGCGAAAAAAAAATCATCATAGTCCACACCAAACTTTTGTAAATATACCTTTGCCACAAGCCGGGCCTTGTACCATATTGGATTCCCATCTGCATCTTTTTTAATTGAAAATACTCACTTGTATGTTACGAGTCTTATATTAGGTAGGCATTCGACAGGTTTCCAGAAATTATTTTTCTCCATCGACGTTAGCTCTTCTTCAACTGCAGATAACCATTGTAAATGATCATAGCATTTTTCAATTTCATCATAAGTGGCTGGTACTTTTGACTCTGTAGCCTCAGATAAGGACATATAGTAATCGGAAAACTTGCTATTTGGTTTTCTGATTCTTTCTCTTGCTCTCCCACCTGAAACACTCGGACATTATTCGCAGCATTAGACTCTTGCTTACCGATATCTGTACTTTCAATAGAACTTTCGATTTGTCCTCTTAGAACTTCCTCATTTTCTATATTAGGGATAACATCATTTTCTGCCATACTTGAAATGTCTTCAACCCTCTCTTAGTCATTTCTTACTACAATGATTGGTTCATTGTAAGCCTTTATATTATTTTTAAACGGAAACGAAGTTTCATTAACATCTTTATATATATAATTCTATTGTACGGGCGTTATCAGTGAACTCCTCCTAAACGGCTGGACCGCTTTGCATAAATTTTTGTATATGCATCTGGGTGGTGCCCGGGATGGTTTAGATTTACAATTCGGTCCAATTGGACAAAGGGGCGTGGTACCTCCCATACAAACAAAAAATTAAAAATCAATTATTTCTGCTCCTGCTTACGGTATTTGAACAAAATTTGGTGCGTAGGTTTGGTGTACATATCTTAAGTGCTACTGCAAATATGGGCGGGATTGGACAATGAAGCGTGGTACCTCCCATACAACCCATAAATTAAATATCCAATATTTCTGCTCCTGTTTACGGTATTTGAACAAAATTTGGTACATCGGTTTGGTGTACATATCTTAAGTGCTGCTGAAAATATGGGCGGGATTGGACACTGGGGAGTGGTACCTCCTATACAAACCACAAATTAAAAAGCTCCTGCTCCTGCTAAATTTTGAAGGCAAAGCAACGTTTGCCGGGTCGGTTAGTCTCTAGATAAAACCAACTTAAGCTTCTCCTTGTCTCACAAACGGCAACCATTAAGACAGTAGTCAATTATCACGTAGAGTTCGCTTTTATCATCTAGTTTTAAACGTTTTTGATCCGCCACCCAACCATAAAACGCCTTCTTCTTGATTTTGACAATTTAGTTTTTTGACCAAACCGCATTTCAGCAGGGATCTTTAAAGTTGATAAAGTGGGGCTTCTATTTACAAGATACACGCTATTACGCACCGCTTCGCACCATAAAAATTTTGGATTGCCACTTCAATAACCGTCTGATTTAGCCTTTCAGCAAAAATTGTTTCATAAATCTGAATTCCTTTATTTCTGCAGAACGATATCATACCTTCAACATACTAGAAGTGGTAAATATCACATTTTACAGCCTGTGCATCTAAAAAAGATACGGATGAGCCACTGTCATTTCAAACTTTTCTGGTTGCACCATATTGTGGATATCGCCTGCTCTTCAAACATTTCCGACTCATTGAAGAGTAAATAAATACAGAAAAGAAATTGCATAAATTACTGATAATCTGCATAATTTAGTGTACAGACAATCATTTAACTAAGTATTTAGTACTTGAAAATAGTTAGTAATCTTATCGTATAGCCAATTAATGCAATTAATAGCGTTTTATTAATTTTTTGGAAGCTTTGGGTAATTTTACCAATATATGACAACAATAAATAGATTAACAAATTGACGACCAGAAATCGACTATTGATAATCAACTAACTGTTAATTAATGAACATACATTTTGCATTTACTGCCGACATGATCAATAAATTTGTTGCATCCGCAAAGGTTGTAGTGAGGTCATATAAAGCAAAGATAAGACGGCACAAACATCTGCTTATCTCTTGAATTCGACCATGATTATCATACCAAACACAGTATACAGCATATTAAATATATGTACATATATATACGAGTATATATTATAATCTACATATCTACAGCGAAAAAATTACGTAGTTGATATGAACTAAAATTTCAAGTAAATATGAAAATAACATTTCAAGTAAATATCAACTAATTCGCATCAACCACAAATTTATCTATTTATATCTATGCCGAAAAAAAACGTAGTTGATATGGACTAAAATTTCAACTATCAACTGTCGTAGGTAATACGTCTCTAACTAATAGGCGTTTATAAATATAAGGTGATTTTTCAAGATTTAAGTTTTTCAGGTTGGCAACACTGGTTGGTAATGGCGTCCAAACGTCATCTGTCAAAGTGAAAAGTGTACAGCATACTCTGCCGTTTCATCATGGAATGACGAATGACCTACGTCCAACTTTTGGTGAATGGGCCTTACAAAAGCTTAATGAAAATCCTCTGTTTTATCGAAAAATTGTGTCCAGCAATGAGGCTCATTTCTTGCTGAACGAATATGTTCACAAGCAAAACTGTTGCATCTGGAGTGACGAACAGCCACATGCCATACATGAATTACCGATGCATCCCGAAAAAACGACAGTCTGGTGTGGTTTATGGATTGGTGGCACCATCGGTCCATTTTTCTTCAAAGACGATCGTGGAAGAAACATTACCGTCAACGGCGAACGATATCGAGCCACGATACACGATTTTTTTGCCCCAATTGTCTGAGTTGAACTTGGTTGACATGTGGCTTCATCAGGTTTCACTGCTCATGAAACAATGGATATGTTGAGGGATGAATTTGGTGAGCAGCTTATCCTTCGATTTGGTCCTGTGAGTTGGCCCCCCAAGATTTTGCGATTTAACGCCTCTTGATTATTTCTTGTGGGGTTATGCCAAGTTGTTGGTCTATGTGGATAAGCCGAACACTGTTGAAGTCTTACAGGATAACATAACACGCGTTATTCGTGGAAAACTGGCCGAAATGCTCGAAAAAGTGACGAAAAATTGGACCTCTCAAATGAACATTTTGAGACGGAGCCGCGGACGCCATTTACTTGAAATTATCTTTAAAAAATAAATGGCAAAAACCAATTTATCGATTCTAATAAAAAAGTTTTAATATATGATGCAAATTTGAGTGTTTTATTTGATTTAAAAAAACCAACGATTAGAAAATCACCCTAAATAAGCAATTTAACTGAAAGCTTAATTGATGTTGACAATCCAATAACAGTTGATGTAAAACAGGCATTTAATAATAATAATTTAATAATAGTAACAACCAATTTCTTTCCATTGATTTTCTGTTACACATTGGAACTGTTAAAGGGAACACCAAATAATAATTTAAAACTCATATTTGTTAAATAAACAAATATAACGTGATTTCGGCTTCATATTAAGGCATCATCCTAAGTTAGTCATGATCTATTCTTTGCATAAGAGCGATTTTGTATACCTGAATATAAAATAAACTATTATTCTCTTTCCTGCATCAGAAGCTTCTTCCAACATATCTGATAAAACATTATCCGCTTGGACTGACACAACTAAGCTAATACGAAATTTTTTCGGTGTATAACTCCGTTTCGAGTTAACGTCGAAAATCTCTAAAATTTACTTCAAACCATCCTGTATTAGTCTCAAGCATTAGATTTACTGCAAAAATAGAAGGGCTATAAAATATTTGTACAAAAGAAATTCCATTTTTACCATTTGCTTGTATTTTGTATGGAGAAAAAAATTTTGAAGTTCAATGTTACTTTACCTTAAAGCCTAATATTTATGTTAAATGGAATTGTGTTTTAGTAAGCTTTGTCATTATTGGCAGAAGGACGTTATTGTAGAGCAGTGCGAAAATAGAGGTTATAAATAAAACAACATGTAAAATAAGTGATTTTCAATGAACAGCTAATTGTTACCAATTATTTGAGAGATGGAAATGCAAGGAATCTAACCGATGTCCGTAGACAGGCAGGAAATGTTGGACTGTGAGGGTAAATAGATATTTAGCTATACTTCCTCTGTCACTTATGCGGGTTTGAAAATTTGATCTCCCTGAAATAGAGTTAAGGCAATGAACTTTAATACTTTCCGACACTTTACTTTGTACTTTGTACATACAAACCATCGTATAATCCCTAAAATCAAACAACAAATAACCCCTTGTGTTAGCACTCGTATAAATTAATTCACGGGTCATAAATATCACTTTTGCTAGTTTTTTTTTATAGTTTTTGTTTTGATGGACTTTAAATTTTGTGCTCTGTACATTGAAAGCAGATGGAATTTAATTACAGTTTCTGGTAATTTCAGTTTGAAATTGGATAAAATCGTACCAGTAGGAAAAATCCATACAACCACAAAATTTTGGTTATTGAATTTTTTAATACACCTACTAATCTAGAGATTACGATGTTAATCCTTCTCTATACTACAACTTTCTTCTCGAACAAAGTTCACTTTAAGGAGCTTTTAACAAATTTAGCATTTGTTCGTTATTGCATTGCCTAACTTCTCTAACTCTTTTTCAGTTGCATCCTTTAAAAATGACAAACGTTTTTGAGAAAATTTAGGATACTACGTTTAGAGTATCACATCAGTTTTTATTAAATTTTTCTTATTGCTTACAAAATTAATACCGCATAATTTTCAATGTCGTTAGTAAATGGTGATGACTCGAAGTTAAAAAAAAATCTCTCAATAGATACAACAAAACACTGGGCTTTCCGTTTTTCGGTTTCAAAAGTAAAGTTAAATAACGCAAATAAGGCTATGATTTCGAAGAAATTTTATCCTTGCACCCTACCATTATGTACGAAATACAATGTCATTTAAATGACCGCCTCTGGATTGGTTGCACAGTGAATTCTTTTGAGGTCGACCACTTTTTCGCGCATTTCTGGCGGTATCTCGGCGATAACGCATGGTATTGGTGGCCAATTGACGTTGCCAAAACGCGAAATTATGCTTTCTGGAAACTTTTCATGCAATAAAGCCAAACCAGTCGTATTGTGTTGTGGTCTTGTTGAGACCACATATCGTCCATTTCATAATCTTCAATTGCAGGCCAAAAGAAAGTTGGTTATCATACCGCCATAGCGCTCTGAATTGAAATTCCGATTATCCGCCACACTTTCACTAACAGAAGCGATATTTTCGTAAATGCGTACATTACGATGTTGCAGAGGCCTGATTACATCTGTAACGCTTTTAGTCTCCTCCAATTTCTGTGTAATATTGAAAATTTCTTGCACAGTAGGTCGATTATGACGACTATAATCACTCTGTAATGCTCGAAAAGTGTCCACGTTTGAATCACCAATTTTGTACTAAGTTTTAACAATTTTTACGCGTTCTTCGGTTATTAAACGGTCCATAATCGTAAATGGCAATAAACCTTTCACTAAATAAATAATATGAGATTTCAGTTGACAGGTGCTTAATAACTGACAGCCTTTCCAGACTGGCGGTTTTGAAACCACTAAATGGATAATCCTGCAGAATGTACGAACGTACACTTATCCTATGTTATTTCGAAGAAATGTAATTGTAATTGAGAGAAAATATATCGAATTGGTTTGCAAAATACAAGCAGTGAATACATTTTTTGCTTAAGTCTTTCTTTTCATCTCTTTACAGAATTAACTAAATAATACTTGGGAAATTTGTGATAGAAAGGCTCAGCACAGAACAAAGAACCAAAGTAGATCAATTATAATTATCAATTATACAAAGTAGATTCAATTATTCAGATCATATCAAAATTTCTTTCATGTTCGAAATGTTCCTAGCGCTCCAACAATTTATCGATTGGTTCAGCGTTTTGGGGCTGTCTGTGATCTGCCGCGTGTTGGGAAACCTCGTGCAGTTCGAAATGAAGTGACCATTGCTAGAGTGCAAACAAGTATTGAGAAAAACCCCGAAACTTCCACCAGGCGACGTTCTCAGCAGTTAGAGATGTCTAGGCGGTCTTTGCAAAGAATTTTACATATGTTACATCTTTTCCCATATAAGATGCAATTGGTTCACGAGTTAAAACCAAATGATGCACAAGAACGCATTCAATATAGTCGCCGTTAATGTTACTTATGCGTCACCCATAGAAGGGGAAGGATGGTAATTATGGTACGTTATAGTAAATATCACCAAAAGAACAAAGAGAAGAGCCTTTATGTGAAGAAGTGCTTTGAATGATACTTTTCATATGAAGAAACTTGCAAATAAACATCTCTACCTATATATGAAAAGTGCATTCAATACTACTGCCATCCATGCAATTTGAGTCATTAAAAGTATCTTGCACTACAATTTTCTTCATGAGGAGTAACCCTTTGACAAATTTCTTCTTGAAGAGTATGAAAAGTGTATTTCACAAAAATGTTCTATATGAAAAAGTGTGTTCCATTACGTTTTTCTACATGAAAAGTGCCTTTCATTACGCTTTTCGCGCATCTTTCATGTCGCTGTTCTATATGAAAAGTGTCTTCCGAAATGCTTTTCTATGATTTTTTTTTTTACTTTTCATGACACCTTTCTATTTGAAAACAGTTTTTTATGATGATTTTTACGTGAAAAGTGTTTTATATGGCACTTCTATATGAGAAGTATCTCCATGACGTTTTCCTTACATTGACGAAAGTTATCTGGGAAGACAAACTCAATATAAAAGAGGATGTTTTTCATGTAGACATTTCTTTTCATTGACAAAGTTGTTTTCCGGGATTAGCAAACAGGCGGAAATTGTTTTCTAGACATTTTGGAAGAAGCTTTTGAACAATTTTCTATAGTTTATTTTAATTTTAGGTATTCTAAATTTTAGTGTATAAATTTGCACTATGACTTACTTATGATGTTTCTGAAAATGAAAACATATCGTATTTGTTTATTTAAAAAAAATTGTTTTAAGTTATTACTTGGCATTGTCTTTAACAATTCTAATACATATATGTATGATAACAAACATCAATGCATATTCAGAATAGAAAGGGATTGGTTGCTATGGGTTATTTATGTAGTGGTTTCAAAACCGCCGGTCTGGCAAATCTGTCAGCTGTTGATTTCCTGTAATCTAGAGTGTTATTTATACAGTGAAAGGTTTGACATTTACGAATATAGATCGTTTAACAACCGAAGAGCGCGTAAAAACAGTTAAAACTTACTACAACTTGATTCAAACGTAGACTTTTAATCGAACAAAATTTTCTTCAGAGATTAAGGTAATTTTTCTCTCCGTGGTAACGTCAACAAGCAAAATTGTCGCATATGGGGATCAGAGACCCCAGAAATGATTGTGGAAAAGCCATTGCATGAGAGAAAGTGACTGTTTATGGTCTGGAGATATCATTGGGCCGTATTTTTTTCGAAAGCTACCTCAAAAGGAGCAACTGCTGTAGGCAATCCAGAGGCAGTCATTTTAATGACAGGATCTAAGTATTATAATGAAATAGAAGTTTTATCGAAATCACAACTTCATGTGTGTTTTATTTAAATTTACTTAAAAACGAAAAATGGATATTCCAAACTTACTACTAAATGATTGCTTTACATCAATTGCCATTGGATCGTCAATATCAATTACGCTGTTATCTAAATTACGTATTTTTGCAAATATCAACAAATTCGCATCAATTGCGTATTAGTTAGAGATATATAAACTACAATATAGTTGAAATATATTCGATGGAGAACAGATTTGATGAAATTGGCAAACCAATTCCAGTGCGATCGAAACATATTTGCTACGATATACATAGTTGAAATTTAGTTCATTTTAACTAAGTAATTTTTTCGGTATGCCATGTTTTTCACTTTGGTGAACTAAAAAATCTGTGTAAGTAATTATATGTATTTCCTTCCAAATCAGTAAAGGAATATAAATTATTTGATTCGACAATTAAGATAATGTCTAAGTGCTAAGTATCTTTTGGCAAAAATTTATTTCATGACATTCCAAGTCGATTGACACGATAGTTCTATATAAAACTTTCTAAAGCTTTTGCCAGATCGTAGTCGGGTACAGTAAATGAGCTATGCCGTCCCGCCACTTCCGATGCTTCCCATACGAATTGAGCGAATTTCCAAAATTGATTTTTTTCCCTGTAACTCTTAATTCGTTGACCGCAGCAACCTCCATTGTATTGCTCTATAATGCTTGGTAAAATTTTAAAAATCAACTGATTAATAATGTTCCATATGGTACCTCCTATATAAATTTATCATATATTTTCTTATATTTATATCTTTCATACTATATATCGTATCACACAATGAGGAACAATTGCTTACATACAGGGTTGCCCATATTCGACGGACCCATGTTTTAAAAAAAAAAATCAAAGAAAAAAATAAAAATTTGGCGGTTGGCAATCTTATTCATTTAATTTGTTCCAAGTAAATTTGTTTACATCAATTTTTGAATATGATATTTCTCAAATGGCCGCCTCTGGCGTTGATGGCGTATTGTGCTCTTTTTGCAGCATTTTCCATCGTTTTCGCCAACATTTCGGCCGGAATAGCGGCTATTTCTTCACGTATGTTGTCCTTGAGCTCTTCTACGGTCCTTGGCTTGTTAACGTAAACCTTTAACTTCAAATGTCCCCACAAGAAGTCAACGGGCGTCAAATCGGGCGAACGCGGTGGCCAGTCCAA
>JAHXMU010020695.1:0-14379 GCA_019455685.1 Philornis downsi
TATATGTATAGTGACCATATCAAAATATGGACTGAGGTGATCCACAGGGAACAGGCACCTGTGCAATGTAAAAATTTTAGTCAGTTAAACTGACTTTTGTATGCCTCCACCAAAAATAGCCAATAAAAAATAGCCTTGAATTAACGCAAAACGAAAGAAGCCAAATTACAGCTTACTGCAGCTCTCAGTCCATGAATTATTAAAGTACAGTTTGTTTTAGCGAATTGGTCAATTTATTTGGGATGCACAACTTTCTCAGTTTCAGACCTAAGTTTACTATAGTTTTAAACTATTAGGCACGCTGTTTGCCAATAGATGGCGCCGACTGTAAGAGTTAATCGATTCATGAGCCAAGCTTAGGCATATTGTAAACATATTGGGAAGTATTGATTTTCGTCTTTCAATCGAAGAAAACGGCGGCTGAAGCTAATCGAGATATCGAGATTGGTTCCGTCGCTTTAAGCACGGTGATTTTGATGTTGACGATCATTTGCGGGAAGAAAGACAAAAAAACTTCGAAGACACCGAATTGACGACATTGCTTGATAGGGATCCTTGTCAGTTTTGATATTAAGAAATGTGTCTGTAATATTCTGATATCAACCAATACAACCGGCATCAAAATGCTCATATCATATCATCCATACGATTAAGACGAAGGTTTAACAGGTAGTTCCTTAGCTGTCCGGAATAGCTTTTAGATGGTTTTAGTTATTGTGCGAGGGTTGAAAAACAAGTAGGAAACCTGGCTTATGCGGGTTTTTCCAATTTAAGTTCTTACCCATTGCACTATATTATAATATTTCGTAAAGCTTGAAACAAAATGGAACGATTAACTACGCCTCTTCTGATATCTCCCTTACATATAACCGATTTAGTCCAATTATATTGAATTTTATTTCTGTTTCATGCAACCATAATGAAATTGTATTCAATTTTGATTCTGATTCAGTATATGAAACCTCTTGCTTTTAACTGGTTATCAATTTTCCGGTTTAACAAATAAAGTTATATAAAGCATACATAAAGCTATGATTTCAAAGAAACTTTTATTTTATTATAATGTCTGGACCTTGCCGTTATGTACGAAATACAATGTTATTTAATCGACCGCCCTAGATTGGTTGCAGCCGTGGATTCTTTTGATGTAGTTTCTCGTCGATAACTTGACGAATGTTGGTTTTGAAATGCCCCAATGTATAGGTAAAATAATATAATATAATAATAATAATATAAAAATAATAAAATAATAATAATAATATAATAATAAAAAACAAATAAAACATCATGAAGCATATTTAGTCAAAAGATACTTGATACTTTTGACGCTTCCTCCTGGGCTTCCTCAAGTGATACCTTCACTCTCTCTGCTGAGTGTATACCCTGCATATTTTTAGATTTAAAATAAATTTAAATTACTTATTATTCAAATTCGCGACAAACTAAATTAAAATTTGTAAACATTTTTCTACATTTTCTATTTAAATGTTAATGGACATTTTTAAAACATTATATATATCGTTAAAATATTGTGCACCCACAATAAAATCAGTCAGTATTTAAGATTGCGTTCAAGCAAATAGAACCATTAAGGAATGACCTGTTGACCAAGTCGACTATAGTTGAATTCTAGAAAACTATAAAAGATTCATTGACAAACAAGTAAAATGTATTAGATTACAACCACATTACTACTTCCTTTATGTAAAATTATATGAAAAATTAGCGCTAAATAAACCAAATTCGTACATTATATACCGTTAGTACACATACGAATTTTCCACATCTGGTATTTGAGAATTAGATTTTGGTTATAATTAAATAAATTAACGTAAACCTACATACATTCACACACAATCTTTTATATGATTATTATCTACAAATTTTGAATACATTCCATCCACTATAGTGTTCATTATTAGTTCTATGGTTAATGGCGTGTCTGGCATTCGGCAAAAAACACTCCGTGCCTTCAATAGCCGTGATCGTCTAGTGGTTAGGACCCTACGTTGTGGCCGTAGTAACCCAGGTTCGAATCCTGGTCACGGCAATGTTCGAATGAAACATTGTCACGGAAGAGGGTAGTTTTTTTTATTCCCCCACATTTATTTAAAAAAAGAAAACTTAATTAAGTGATGACATATAGTCGGGAGAGGGATTCATTCTCATCGCAATTGGTGGGGAAATTTGTTTGGAGATACCTTTTCCAGTATGGATTTTATAATAAATCAAACTATTTTGTATTTATGTTCAGCATACTTTTAGCTTCACACGAAAAAATGGAGGCATGTGGCTCATTTCAGGTTAAATGAAAACTTTCCCGAATTAAATGAATTTTTTTTCCGAAATTTAATAAAATATGTATAAAATTTGTGAAATGTACTACTACTACTATGGTCGTGTTTTTTTTTTTAATACATATTTTAGTTAAAAAACAAAAATAGAAAAAAATAAAATTTGAATAGAAGGCGAAAATGTGCAACTGCATAAATCAGTCAATTTGTTTGGGAAGTATCAGATGGAACGTGGCAATGCCCTCCATATCCAATCTCAGAACTGAGTTGACTGAATTCATTTCAATTCTTTTAAAGAGTTCGAATATCAGACAATATTATTGATACTAGAAGGTCAAAAAAACTGTCATAGATCTTTAAGAAACTTGTTAAATCTAGGCACGGGCTAATATCTTTGTAGCTGGGAATTGTAAACAGGCAATATCGACATACCTCTTCTAGTGTGTCCCATAAAAGTTGATAAATTTTCTGATATTAATTTTTCGATGTAACTTCTCACAGTAACTTTAATTTTGTCCATTTTAGTGGTTTATGATTATTTGTAGAATGTTCAAAAATCTACCGATTAACCTCACCCCTATTGAAATCTTCCATACGAATGGAAGATTTCACCAATATATTCGTAGGCTTATATCTTTCATTTAGCTATACTGAATTTAGTTAAAGCCTTTAGCAAATTTGGATCACTGTCACATTTTTTGAAAAACGTCAGTTGGCAAATTTAGCAAAAATGCTCAAAAACACTTGAAATGTTGACAGTGGCATACGGTGAGAGCACTCTGACTCAAAAAAAATGTTTAGAATTGGTGCAAGCTTTTCACAGAAGATGGGGAAGATGTGAATGACGACGCTCGCTCTGGACGCTCCAGCATATCAACTGTTATGGAGAATCGTCGAATCACAATTAGAGAATTTGCTGAGTATGTCGGCATATTGATTGGCTCATGCCATGCAATATTTTCGGAAATTTTGGGCATAAAGCGTGTGGCAACGAAGTTCTTTCCAAAATTGCTGAATTTTGACCAAAAACAACGTCGCATGAGCATCGCTCAGGAATTGTTGAATGACGTCAACGGTGAACCAGATTTGCCTAAAAGGGTCATAGCTGGTGACGAATCATGGGTATATACATAGTTATGATACCGAAACCAGAGCCCAATCGTCCCAATGGGAGTGTCCAGGGGAGCCAAGACCAAAAAAAGCACGCCAAGTTCGATCAAATGTCAAGGTTTTGCTCACTATTTTTTTGATTACCATGGCGTAGCGCATCAGGAGTTCTCACCACAAGGTCGCACGGTAAATAAGGAGTATTACGTTGAAGTTATGCGTCGTTTGGGTGAAGCAATACGAAAAAACGCCTGCAATTATGGTAAAAAAAATTCATGGCTTTTGCATGATAAAACACTTGTCTTATTTATGCCTCTCATAAAAAGAATAAACATGCTATATGGATAAAACCGTTAACATATCTTCGAGACGAGTGTACCAACATAAAAACAAAAACAATACTCGAAAGTCCAATGTACGTAGCCCGCGAAATTTGAAAATTTTCCCTTACTTTTGAACACACCGTAGATGTAGAGAGTGATATTAGATACAGGGTGGCCCAAAATGACCGAAGTGGTGTGAATTGCTTATAACTTTTTATTTAAGACATATTTTTTTAATTTTTTTTTTTTTTAAATACAGTAAATTTATGGGGAATATTTTTAGATTAGTTATTAAAAATGATATCCCGCAAGTGGTGGCCTTTTTCTGCTTCGCACAAATGTGCTCTTTCCAACACATTTTCCATGACCTTTCGCAAAATTTCCGGTGTTATGTTGTTAATTTAGTCTCGAGTATTGGATTTTAATTCGTCAATAGTCCTGGGCTTATTAACATAAACTTTCCCTTTTAAATAACCCCAAAGGAAAAATTCTGGAGCGGTTAAATCCGGGGAACGCGGAGGCCAATTAAAATTGCTTGTACGCGAAATTATTTTTTTTCCAAATATGTCGTGTAAAAGAGCCATTGTGGCCCTCGCAGTGTGCGCTGTGGCTCCATCCTGTTGGAACCATATTTGCGGATGGTTTGATGGAAATGGCAACACCTCGTTCATTTTCAAAAAAATATGGGCCAATGATCCTTTCTGAAGAAACACCGCACCAAACAGTACACTTAACTGCGTGTAATTGTCGTGTCTCGGGTTTTCCGTAGCCCATATCCTACAGTTTTGCTTGTTAAGGAACCCATTTAATTAGAAATGGGCTTCGTCGCTCATAACTAAGTTATGAATAAAATTAGGATTCTCTTGTGCTTTTTGCTGGAAATAAATTGCGTAGTCAAGTCGTTGCTGGTAATCTGTCGGTTTCAATTCTTGGACAATTTGAATTTTGTATGGAAACATTGTTATGCTATGCAAAATTCGCTGCAGCGATCTTCTTGAGATGCCAAGTTGTGTCGAACGTCTCCTGGTTGATGTTTGTGGATCCTCCTGAATACTCTCCTGTACCACTTGAATATTGTCATCCGTGTACACCTTTCGTCGTCTGCCAGCACCAGGAAGGTTCCTTACTGCTCCTTGTTTATTGTTGACTGAGAGGGTGCAACCCGCACATTAAATTGACGACGGTATGCACGCTGAGTCAACACAATGGACCGTTGATTTACAAAGTAAATTTCATCGATTTGGGCACGTTGTTCACTTGTGTATTGCTCCATTATAAATTCTCCAAGTCTTCTCTATAAAATACTTAAAATAAAAGAAAAAAAAAATTATAATAAAAAAGTTATAAGGAATTCACACCACTTCGTTCATTCTGGGCCACCCTGTACATTTTTGTTTTTCTTTGGAAAATTTGAGCATTTTTAATTTTAATTCTAATTGTCTCAATGTCATAATAGGCGAAAAAAATTGGACCTGTGTGAACGAATTTTAGTTTTTGCAAGCAGTTTCAGTAGTACAGATATCCCCCATATGACACTACGTTTTATAAAATATTGGGTAAAAAATCCAACTGAACTGGCTTAAGCCCTGGTTATTCTGCGCGCACTAAATCGAAAGATTCTTATTAATTATTGAGTTTAATTAACGTACAAAAAAGCAAAAATGTAACTTACTGAAGACTTCCGCTCAGAATTATAAAGCAACCACAAATTTTTGTTAAATCGGTTAATAAAATTCATTTTCAGTCTCAGAACTAAAATTACTAAACGCCTATTCCATTTCAAATTATAATGAATTTAGTGCAGTCGAATGGAACATACGGTCGAAAGAGTATAGGGGTAAACATTTTAATTCATATAGGATGTACCATCCTGGTCATATACATAGTCGATTTTTTTCTAAAACATGCCGATCTTCGTATGGCAATGCAATGGATTCCGCAGCATATCAATCAGAATTTACCGGGGTAAGACTGAATTCCCGTAAATCGGTCAACCAGAAGAGGTCTGAAAATTCAATTTTCTTTCTGATACCTAACATTATCAAAAGTTTGACGTGTATCGTAATTTTGACTAAATTCAGTCCAACATATGGATTAAATCTGTTATTTACATGGGAAAAGAGGCATGGTTACTATGTTGATACTTTTGAAAATTTGCCACGCATTACAAATTACAATAATAGATGAAAATATAGCTTACTGCAGTCTACCAGTTAGAAATTTCAGAGAAAAGATTGAATTTAGAAACATCGACCAATTTATGTGATAGGGTACAAAAAGGTTGTGGGATTTCAGTTCATTTTCATTTTCAGATCTGAGTTGACATGTGTTTCGAACTAAATAAGATATTTATTAGGTATATTAATATTTTAAGTGAATTGAATATTGGATGGGCTCATAAGGAAAAACGACTCAGCTGGAATTAGGACAAAGTCGAGTTTTTTCGTTATTATTGTTGCCTTTATTTAAACGCGTTTTTACGTTCAACATCCATTTCAACATTCGGTGTAGTTTACAGGTTATAGTAATTTTTCAAAACATCGATTTTTAAAACAAAAAGATTCAACATTTCTAAATACTGATATAAGTGAGAGAAGGTCCCTTTTTGTTGGCTTTCTCTAGGTTTGGTTTCAAAATGATATCTACATATTACAACCTGCTCCTAGAAAATGGGTTGATGCCGTAGTTTGGTATCCGCCGCATAACTTTACCCATAACTCACATGCGCATGCTCAATTTTCATCCTTTCGAAGTGTTACGGGGAATCTGCCCCGACACCTTATCTCTCATTAGATTATTAACCAACGCAAGGAATATTAATTTAGGTATAATTTTATTGATTTCAAACGTATGGTTTAAATTCCTACAAATTACAGTAATTAGTTAGTTATAATAATTTAATGAAAATCCAGTACTAACTTTTTTGGTTAGGAGACTTAGTGCTTGTTTCTTCGGTTCCGTTAACGATAATAAAATAGAAATGGTTGAACAACACTTTTATATTAGCGAAGCTTTACATTCGCGCGTGGAATTTCTTTTCACTCAATAGTTAAAGTTTAACATGACATTAGATATCGATTACAAAAAATAAACAGAATGCCAAAGGTCGATAATTAGTGAAGCGATATGGGCAGTGGTGATAACACTAAGTATGAAACAAATCTCAAAAATCGCCATCTCTTAAAAACGGAGCGCTCAATTGCGAAAATAATCGTTGAGGGCGTTGAACAAAATGTGAACATTCGCATAGCGCAAAAAAATTGGGAAAGTATAAACTGCCGGAACCAAAATGTTATTATTGGTATTCTTATTTAGACGAGTTTTTACGTTTAACGCCTATTACAACGTTCGGTGCAGTTTACATGATATAGTAATTTTTCAAAACAGCAATATTTTCAAAAATTTACAACATTTCTAAATACTGGTATAAGAGAGAGAAGATCCTTTGTTAT
Source organism: Philornis downsi (assembly GCA_019455685.1). NCBI lineage: Eukaryota > Metazoa > Arthropoda > Insecta > Diptera > Muscidae > Philornis > Philornis downsi. The sequence goes on from JAHXMU010020695.1 coordinate 7,177, forward strand.
ATGTGACGTGCACTCTACCCACGAACAGAATTCCGTGCTCATTGCTAATGTGCGAATAAAATCTACACATTACGTACTTTGGGTAATGAGTTGACGTCGTGGTTTGCTATCCAGTGCTGCCCACCATAACTACACATTTTTCATGAATAATTTGCAACTTTGCGCATTACTCAATTTTCTTCCTTTTTGAGCACGAAAAATTGCAAAAAATAATCGTCTCTCAAAAACAGAGCGTTTAATCGCGAAAATAATTCCTATTGCGCGGTTTTAGTTCGTTAAAAAACCGCCTACTTAAAAAAATCGTTAAAATATAAAAATGACTATAACGGTTAAACGGAAATGCCCAATCACAACAATATCTGAATTTTTAACACCAGAGGCTTACATCAGGCGATGCTCTTTACCCAACATCACAAAATTTGCCAAAAACGCTATAATCTAAGAGCGGCTAAACACCGTGTTAGCCGATCTTCCTTTCATGCAAATGACATTTTTCAAATTCGTAAGGCTATGACGAAGGACAAAGTTGAAAAAATCGCTTTTACGATAATAAGGCATAGGAAGATTTATAACAGTTAACATTTTTTCCAGCCTGTCAGCCAGACATGGCTTAATCAAATTCAAAGTTCCGGATATATGTTATGTTGAAAGGCACTTGGCTGTTTAAAAGTTTCCTTCATTCTTCCTTTTGGATTCAGCACGATTATACGAAAAACCACACAGTCCGTCAGTAAAGGAATTTTACTACCGATGCAATATGAGTGCCTTTCAACAGTTCATTTGCACCTTCCAGAAAAATGAAAATATCATGTGACGCACTTAATATTATACTGCGAAACTTGTAAATCGAAAAGTTTATACAAACTTTAAGAAGTGTTCCTGTAAGAGGTGAGCCTTTAATGAGGCCGGTACAACAGTTGGGTAAGCACAATTAAAATTTTGTTTGAAATCTCTGTACATCTTATGCATACCTCTGCGACGCCTAATTTGAAAGATATGTATTTGTTTCCTTCCTTCTTTTGCATTCTTGCGCACTGCCCATTTAGCATTAAAATACACAGTGGAAAAACCAAAAACAAAAAAAAAAAACAGAAAAACAAATGGTGCCAATCGAAGGAGAATAACTTTCTGGTGTGATTGACAAGTGTCCCTATGTCTCTCTCTCTCTTATTTATTTTTGTAAACTCGGTACGCAAACAAAATTCGACATAATTTGTCAAATATATTTTGACCAGGGACAGACAAACTTGTTGAGTACGTGTGAAAATTTATGAGAGCCTGGCATTGTAAATTCAGAAAATAAGTTATTGGAAGGGTTTTTACCTTTCGCAGTTGGGCGCCAGACTTTTTTCTCTGCCAGGAAACGATCAAATTTATTTATCTAGTTTTAATTTTCATTCCGACTAAGAAACGAAACTGCATAAAGTTATTTTCGTTTCAGAATTTCGAATCAAAATATGTTTTATCATGTCTCGATAGAGAAACAAAATCAGTGTAGGTTTCTAAATAATTAATAAGCATACAATATTAAAACCATAACGAAACTGAACTTTCATGAAAGTCCGTGATTTTGACTATTTGCAGAACGAATTTTGTTGCAAATAAATAATATTGCTAAATGCTGATGTAGGTTAGTTCATCGTGGCAGTCTGAATAGACAGATTCACTTAGACCGTATAGTCCATTATGATACCACGGAAACTGGAGATATGGATATCTCCAGTTTCCCCCGTTGAACCATTCTGAGCGCCTCAAGAAGTTCTTAAGTAGATCAATATCTATATTGTCCAGATCTCCTAGGTCCCAAAAACAAAAATAAGAGCCCAATGTTCATCCCTGCTTGTTCGCCAGGGCGGGGTAATTGTAAAGAAGGTGTTCTATGGACTCCTCCTCATCTTCATCCCTACAGCTACTGCAGCAGTGACTAGTCGCAACTTTCAATCTCATTGCATGTCTTCAATCATGACGGACTTGATAACGACAGCCGTGTGTGTGAACGCTTCAGATATAGGCGAAGCCACATCGTCGGACAGACGTCAACCTACTATTTGCTGCTAAGAATGCTCTATCTCGCAGTAGGAGCTTACAAGTGGCTAGAGGCATACCCACGGACTCCAACTTGTCTGGAGTCTGTAAGGTTGTCTTTAGGCTTGCCAGCTCGTCCGCTCTGCAGTTCCCTGTTATGTCCCTGTGGCCCGGCACCCACATAAAGTGAATGTTAAAATGCTGAGTCATCTCGTTAAGATATCTGCGGAATTTCAGGGCTGTTGTTGAGTTCAGAAAGACATAATCCAGGAATTTAATGGCAGCTTGACTGTCAGAGAATATGTTAATCCTCGCCGTGGTGAGAATGTTATACTTCAGCCATTCTGCCACTTGCCTATGACCAAAATTTCGGCCTTATAAACTCTACAATGATCATGTAGTCTTCTTGCTAAATGCTGATATAGCTGTCATATAAATTGTTCGTCCATGCCAAGTACAGCGTGGCACACCGATTATTCTGCAATAAGAAATTCAAGAAATAAGAAATTTTTCAGCAATTTATTTCTTTTTTTTCTGTACAGAAAATGTAAAATTTAAATTTTTATTGTACAGAAAATTTAATTTTATTTTATATAACTAATTAGTTTTGAAGACTATAGATCATAAATGTCCTTCATGCTCATTCACTCATATGCGAAGGGTTGAAGTCGGGATCGCCTCAATTATTGTTTTAATGGACTGCTTCAATTCAGCCAAATTCCTTGGTTTCGTTTTGTACACTTCTTGTTTGACATAACCCCATGAAAAAAAGTCTGGTGCAGTCAGGTCAGGAGATCTTAGGGGCGAGCGGAAATGGGAGTTTCTGGATATTAATTTATGGAGAATTTTTTGTTAGAGCTCCGCCATAACCGGTCTGGCTATTACAGCAGTTGCCCCATCTTCACAATTCTGGGTAAAAAAAAAAAATTCATTCCACATCCTTAAATAGTGGTCTCCATTGACAGTTGAGAGTACGCCACCCTGTATAATGTTAGGCTATGCCGATCAGTTGTGTAATACAGCACGCTTACAAATGGATCTCCAATGCTTGGTTTTATCGCTTCCGAAAAACACAGCTTTCATTGAAATTTGATTACATTTAGTACATATGATTTAGATTGAGCAGGGCTCATGTTTCAGATAGTGGGCAACATCGGCGAATGTTTTGACATACTTATAACTATGATTTGAATTGAATTGTAAATAGCAAATTTTGTACTAGTAAATTTTAGACTAACACTTAGGCTTAATTGCGCTCTCATGCACAACTATAATTTGACGAGGTCTTTCTCGTCGTTATCGAAAACTTTTCATGCTGGCATACTCTTATACATAAGAACAACATGATACGGCCACCGTAATCGTTGTATTTCCCTGCGCTTGATAGAGTCAGTGATGGTATATAGCACAGAAAGCTTATGATTCATATCACATCGATGTACGCTGTTAGCTTTAGTTGGTTCGTATATTTTGCTGAGTATTTTTCTCTCGAAGACTGTCATTTGATTCACCCGTTAGCATACAAAAATAACGAGTTTACAAAAATAAATAAGAGAGAGAGAGACATAGGGACACTTGTCAGGATTCTACGCCTACAAATCCGTGAGAAAGCTTTGCCTTAAATAATCAAAGTTATGATTGTTAAATTTCTCGCAGTGTCCCATATGAACAAACCCTTTGTTGATAGGAACAAATTACTTAGCTTTATCTTTGATGGTGAATCATACATACTTTGCTGATTCTTCTCAATTCTTAAGAATGCGGCAGTAACATTTTTTTAGTTTTCGATCATTGATGACAAAGTTGTGACTTTCGTCATAGATGATGCCAGTTGTCTTTGCAGTAGTTTTGTTTCTCATTATAATACTCGTTTCCAAAAATAAGGCGAAAAAGCCTAAAGCCTCGTTTGATGTAAAATAGCTTAGTAAAAATTCCATTAAACATTTCACATCAGTAGGTGGTGTCCCACAAAAATTACCAAATTAGGTCATGATTGTTCAAGTTAACCTTAATCTTTTCCATGATTGTTTTTTGATTATCGTTTTATGGGGTCTAAAGTTATGATATTATAACAAAGTGCAATCTCATTATTATGATAAATGGATGTACTATAGTTAGTCACACAACGCATTCGAAATGATCTTATATACGACTGATAGATACACTTGGACCGTCATTTTTAAGGACAGGTTTCAGTGCGCCCACATTTAAACTACTTTAAAGCTATCGCTTAGCCAGATCGTGTTCAAGAATTGATGCACTGATGCACGCTCATTATCAGCACATCGTAACTAGTATTAAATAGCTCTTCTGGCAGGTCTTCAGCAACCTTCATTTTCTTTGCAGCTATATTGTCAATCTGACTTCGTTTTGGATCGATGACGTTCTATCTACTCATATATCATTTTCGATAATTCGGGTCATTCCGTCACTTCCGCTGTCTTCTAGGGCTGCAAATGTATAAAAATATTCTCACCACATTTGCGGTAAACTCTGAGTTTCTGTAATGACGTTTTCAGCATTGTCATCCAACAGTAATGTTCAATTTTTGGTAGAATTTTCGGTCTTTACATCTATTCCTGAAACTTTCTACATTACCACTTTCCCGATAGTTACACAACTTTTTCTTTCATTTTCATTCATTTCTTTCTCTCTGTCTTTCTCTTTTACAGGGTGGGCCAAATAAGACCTACTAATGTTAAGTACAAACAACTTTTTTATTTTTTGACATATTTATTTTTATTTTATTTTTGTAGGTTATAATTGAATTGTTGGAAATTTATTGTGGAACCCTACAGTACAACACAACGCGTTAAAATTATCGAGTTTTTCTATTCTTGTCAACGATCAATTGTTTTAACGCAGCGTAAATATCGGCAACATTTTAATTCCAGATCAGCTACCACAGCCTTCATGATTAGGAGTTTGGTCGGCCCGTCCTGGACGAGGTGCCCATCGAAATATTCACACTGAAGACAACATGGAAACTGTGCGGCAGAGTGTTGCAGATGATCCATCTGTCTCAACGCGCCGTCGTTCCAGCCAATTGGGCATTTCCAGAGCTACATTGCGTAGAACTTTAAAGTTGGATCTTAAGATGTACCCATACAAAATTCAAATTGTGCAAGTACTGCTACCGCAAGACCACCAGGTCTTATTTGTAGACCATTACTTAGGCCTTATTTGACCCACCCTGTATTATTTTCTCAATACACAACTGGCTATAGCGTTGCCATGCATGCAACATGCATTCCTTCAGTCGCCATGCATTATTTTTGATTGTCCTAAGATTTGCCTGAGTACCGTTTAACATAGTCAAATAAAGGATTTGCGCCACTGTGATTGTGTGTCGGATGCTTTGGGACCATTATCTTACAGTAATTGAAGGTTTTTATGGAAATAGATCATGGCTATCTCGCGGCATTTGGATGTCAAACCTTCATTGTATCTGAGATGAAAAAACGGTGTCTATGTTAGCATCACGGATCACATGCAAATCTATAATTATATACTCGATCTATTTGCCGTTTATGTTCAATCGCTCGATAGATCGCGTTTCTTTCGTTTAACTCAGGAATAGCCAAGATGTATATCTCCATGGGGATATCTGATTCCATTTATCCTCCGATAGTGAGGCGCAGTTTATGGAGCGATCATTTATCTGAAGATGAGTCGATAGATTATTCAGGGCACTAAGGCTCACAGGTGTCACAAGCAGGACTTATTGGGCCAGGGCACTCCCAAAACTAAACGACCTGATGCATAGATTGTGCCAATAGTTTGAAAAAAATATATATTTTGATGAAAACGGACAACCTTATAAAAGATATGGTTTAAGTTTTAAAACACCACGTTGTTTAGTATTCTTACTTGAGCAATCGAAAGTAAACGATCTCAGTGAATTTGTAAACATAGATAAAATTCGTCACCGTTATGTAATTCATATTTGAATTCATTTGAAAAGTCAGTCCAACCTATATTAAAGCCGAGCTAGATTCTGTTCTGGGGGAGTCTGCTCTCTCCTTTACGACTGTAAAATATTGGATAGCAGAGTTTAAACAAGGCCGTACGAGTTGCCAAGTATATGAGCTGCGTAATGGTTGACCAATTGAAGTGTCCACGCCACACACGATGAAGCAAATACACAAAATGGTATTGGATCAACGTCGACTGCAGGTGCGTGAGCTAGGTTTTAAGATGAGAAAGCTGGGTGCCGCGCTGGCTTACAATAGAGCAAAAACAGCGTCGTGAAGATGTTTCAATAGAGTTTTTGGCAATGTTTCACCAAAAACCGAATTTTTGCGCAGATTTATAACCATGGATAAGACATTTCACAACTGAAATAAAGGAATTGTCAAAGCAGTGAACTGGAATGGGAGAATCGTGTCCGCGTCCATAGATGATGAAGACGATTCCATCTGCAAGAATGCAGGCAGGTCATGACGTCTGTGTTTTGGGATGCGCATGACATTATTTTTTATTGATTATCTTCCGAAAGGAAAAAACACCAACGGCGATTGTTATACTAATTTATTGCGGCGTTTAAGTGATGAAATTATGAAAAAGGCCGCTTTTAGCGAAAACGAGAGGGTTGTTTTATCAACACAATGCTCTAGTTCATACATCCACTATTGCGATGGCCAAAATTAATGAACTAATGTTTGAATTGCTTCATCATATATCTCATTCGCCAGATTTAGCTCCCTTGGACTATTTTCTACTTGCAAACTTGAAAAAGTGGCTCAGTGGTAAAATATTTGCCAGCATTGAAGAGGTGGAGTCTGCGGTTTATGGATGTTTGAAGCTATTGAATATCGCTAGAAAAAGTGCATAAAGCTGAAATTGGATTATGTTGAAAAATAAAGAAAATTTTTCCTAACATTCTTGTGTCTTCTTTGTTAGGTCGGCTAGTTTTGGGACCGCAATCGTGCTCATGAAAAAGTGAGCTTCTTCAGAAATTACCTACGATTTGTGCAATTTTTTCGTTAATTAAAACCAAAGTGCGATGGTAATTGTTCGATAGAGGAATTAACACTTTGATACAGATTTGGTATAAAAAACCATCCTATTTGTGGGCGTGGTTATTGCAAAATTGTCACAAGACAGAATTTTTCGCTACTATTATGTATAAGAACATACTGTGGGTATTTAAAATTCTATTTGTCTTAACTTATCACT
>JAHXMU010020697.1:0-21300 GCA_019455685.1 Philornis downsi
CAACAAATATAAATTTTTAAATGGAGCGATAATGGATTCAAGAGATCTGACGTATTTTACAGCTTGTTTTCACAAATTTGTAATGAAAACATTGATGTTAGCTTTGGATTCAAAAGGTGAAATTTGGAAGAAATACATAATAAGTAATATAGCGATGGAATTTGATGGGAGTATTTTCCCAATTTGAAAAAAGATTTTGCCGATTGTAGTTTTTTTACCACACACTTCTTTCAAATAACTTTAACGAGATGATGCTAAGCTGAAAAAAAGAAAGAAAAAAAGAAAAAAGATATTGCCGATTGTAGTTTTTTACCATACACCTTTTCAAATAATTTTGATGAGATAATGCTAAACTTGGTATCAGAAGCAACTTATCATCATTTTACGTTGTTGACCTATGACCAGTCAAAATTTGTAAAATCGTTCTCTTTGACCACTTCGACGTTAAACTATCTCACGTAAAGTGATTTTTCCCAAATATTATATCTCACAGCCACAAAAATTTCACTCCTCACCTGAGATTCTTCTTCTTAGGTGGAGACTGAAATGGACAACCTTATCTATTATACGCCGCCCGTAGAAAATAATTCCAATCGCTTCGATCTTCTGCGCTTCTCCTCCAATTCGTCACACCCAGCTTCGACAGTATTTCAAAAGCCTGGTCCTTCCAACGGAGTTTTTGCCGCCCTCTTCTGCGCCGTCCATAGAATTCACGGTCGAAAACTTTCCGTGCTGGAGCATATGGGTCCATCCTCACAAGATGGCCCAGCCAACGCAATCGCTGTACATTAATGCGTTTGACCACCTCGATTTCGGCATCTACCTCATACAGCTCATTGTTCATGCGACGCCGATACTCTCCGTTAACGATGATGGGTCCATATATTTTCCGGAGTATTTTCCTTTCGAAAACTGATTCATCCGTTTGCGTCATAACCCAGGGTTCTGCGTCATATAGCAAGACAGGTAGAACCAATGTCTAGTGTAGTCGGATTTTTGTTCGTCGAGAGAGGGCTTTATCAATGAATCGCTTGCTTAGCTCATAGTAACATCTATTAGCAAGGAATACTCTCCCTTTTATCTCCATGCTGACATCATTCGTTTTGTTTACTGCTGAACCGAGGCAGATGAATTCTTCCACCACTTCAAAATTATAGTTGTCAACGTTCACACAGCGTCCCAAACGAGTAGACTCTTTGTTCGTTGACATCAATAACTTTGTTTAGTCCTTGTTTACCACCAGGCCCATTTTCGCTGCTTCCTTCTCGATACTTGAGAATGATGCGGTAACATCTCGCAGTTTTCGCCCAATATTGTCTACCTAAAATATCAATCCGTATTTATCATTAAATAGTTGAGGGTACTATTGGTGCGCCACCCTGTATAATGGCCGATATGATAAGTTTGCCATTCTATTTTCTAAAAATTACAATTAATCGAAGAAAAAATTAAGAATCCAAAGAAGTAAATATTTATCATGTGATAGAGAAGTGGTAAATGTTGATATGTGAATTTCGGCAACGTGGAAATGTACGAGTACGTGGTTCTCTATCACAAGTAGTGATAAATATTTACTTCTTTGGATGCGCTTTTTTGCCGGGCGCCATATAAATTCAAAACCCACACTTTGGCCTCCGTCGATATCTACTTATTATACCAGAACGACTGTGTGGTTCTTGGAAATAGAAATATGAAATATGTCCATATTTCAGGCCTTCCTCGCATATTGGAAACAAAGTTTGTGTAAAAAATTTAAAGATCCAAAACGAAGAATACCTTAAAAAAGAAATTTTTAATTAAGTACAAAGGCGAGACAATGAGCAAATTTCAGCGAAAATTCCATCATTGTAAATTCGATATTTATTGCAAAATTAATACAAGTTATGTAAAGGCTGATTCTTTAATCGTAGTTTTTTTTTTGTAAATCGGATAAAATACCCAAATTTGCACCATATATTAAAATTTTTTATTGGAATCGATAAATTGACCTTTGTCATTTAGGTTTTAAAGATAATTTCATGTAAATGTTGTCCACGGCTCCGTCTCAAAATCCCCATTCGGAAGGTCAAATTTTTCCTCACTTTTCGAGCATTTCAGTCTGCATTCCGCGAATAACGAGTGTTATCTTATCGTGTAAGGCTTCAATAGTGTTCGGCTTGTCCACATAGACTAACGACTTGGCATAACCCCACAAAGAAATAATCAAGAGGCGTTAAATCGGAAGATCTTGGAGGCCAACTCACAGGGACAAATCGAGAGATAAGTTGCTCACCATATTCATCCCTCAACATATTCATTGCTTCACGAACAGTGTGACATGTTACATCGTCCTGTAGAAACCACATGTCAACCAAGTTCAACTCAGCCAATTGGGGCAAGGAAAAATCGCTTATCATGACTTGATATCGTTCGTCGTTGACGGTAACGTTTCTTTCACAGTCTTCTTTGAAGAAAAATGGATCGATGATGCTACCAGCCCATAAACCACACCAGACTGTCGTTTTTTCGGGATGCATCGGTAATTCATGTATGGCATGTGGCTGTTCATCACCCCAAGATGCGACAGTTTTGCTTGAGTACGTATCCGTTCAGCAAGAAATGAACACAATTTTTTGATAAAACAACGGATTTTCATTGAGCTTTGTGGTAGATCATTCGGCTTCACTTGTTACGTGAGTTGAATTTTATAGGCTTTCAAACCCAAATCGACGTGTAAAATTTTCCTTGTGGTTGAGTAACACATGCCCAATCGTTGACAACGGCGACGAATTGACATTTCACGATCGTCGTTAACACTGGTCACTACGGCTGCAATATTTTCTTCGGTACACACTCTACGCATGCGTGTCGATCGTTTTATGTCCAACAAGGTAAATTTGGTGCGAAGTTTGCAGATAACAGCACGATTTGTTGATTCAGCAAGTCGATTATAACGACCATAAAATGGTCGTATCAAACGATGCACATTTCTCACAGAGCACGAATTTTGATAATAAATTTCAACGATTTGCAATCGTCGCTCGTTTGTTAGTCTTTCCATGATGAAATGGCAGAGTATACTGTACACTTTTCACTTTGACAGATGACGTTTGGACGCCATTACCAACCGGTGCTGCCAACCTGAAAAACTTTAATCTTAAAAAATCACCCTGTATTTTAACATATCTTAAAATTAAGTGTTTAATACCAGAACAAACATATTTGTTGCTGTGTCGGTCCATATTTCATAATGCATGCTTTATGCAGAAAATCAACTTAAAGTTTTTATTCTTAGAAATCGCGCTTTTTCTTTAGTGGGTTATTTGAATTCAGATGTCTGTTTCAAAAAAAAAGAAGCTTTAAACGCAGCAATTTACTGTTAGTCCTGTACAGATTCCTCTTTTTTCTGTTGTGCTCCACTCTAAATTGTTGGCACTAGTAATGATGTCACTAGTTTGTTTTTGTTTTTGTTTTTGCCGCCAACCATCATCGCTTTCCATTCGGTGTTTGTTGTTTTTTTGCGCTGGAAATTCTCGACTATCGGATGCGTAGTGTAAATCATTTCGCTTCGTGCCATTTGGACGTTTCAAAAGATTAAAGGTATTTGCGTTTTTGTTGATAGTCAAAATGTGAGAACGTGAGTGAATGAGTGCGTCCTTCATGTTCGTATGTACTCGTATGTGTGTGTGTGTGTGCGAAACAATATACCAGAGGATGAGTGTCTAACAATGTCGCCAGGATGTGTAAGGGTGTCTCTGGCAGGAAGAAAGGAAGGAAAGGACATTTGCATGGCAAAACATACTAGCAACATTATCTTCGCCATCATCAGCAGCATCGGCATCATCATCGTCGTCAAAGTGATCCGCTAAGCAAACAAACAAGCAGGCAACCCACCAACCAACGGACGGACTAACCTCTAGAACACCAGAACATCCCACAAAAAAGTATGGAAAATCTCACACTGTTGTCGTCAAACACTTTTTGCTATTGGTGGTGGTCGGTCGTGTTGCTCATCATGTTGGTGGAGAAAAAGTGCAATCAGCTGCAAATATTTTTAAAAATTTCCACGAGGATTTTGAGATTTTTTGTTGAGTATCTTTAATTTTTTTTTTTTTGTTTTTAAAAAAAGTAAATATTGTCTATGTGTACGTGCAGTGGGTATGGAGAAGTGTGCGTGTCCGTGTGTGTGTGTGTGTACTTTCTGAAACTGTTATCAATCTTTGCGTTTTAAGTTATGCTTCTGTTATAGTTGTTGCATTTCTTTCTATAGGTTGTTGGTATCATAAATTGGGTCTTGTGCTGGTTTTATGTGATCTTTGCAACCACTCGCTGTAAATTACCCAATATTGAAGGGGAGCGAATACTATTTTTTTTCATTGTTTGTTTTAAAACGCATTCTCTTCTTTGGCCACGTACAGAATTCCACTTTACTTTTTATTCTCTGCACTGCGCGAAGTCATTTTGGTTATTTCTCCGGAGACACATAAGTTTTGCGATTCTTATTATTCTTCATTTGAATCCTTCCATCCTAAAGAAAACGTATTTGCTGCAATATTTTGAACTCAGATAAGAGTCTTGAAATGCTCCTGACTTGGTTTCCATATCATTGACATAATTTGGCAACAATTAAGCGATGCCCTCTACTATGAGCGCAGATATATTATGAAAAGTTTTTATTGATCGGTTTAGTTTCCCAGTAAAAATTGTTAAGAACTTATAATGTGTTGGTTGACGTAGAAGGGCTTAATCACCGAGAGTGCTTAATCCTTTTATATTTTATTTATTTTTCTTTTTTTTAAGAAAAAACTTAATGAAAAACAAAATTGTTCAATCAATTCTGAACAACTGATCACATTTTTAAAAAAAATCTGGCGTCTAGTTTGTCAATAAACTAATTTAATTTACAACATTTTAGATGGGCCTGAAACATTATGGTTCCACGAGTTTTATACCTATAGGTTGCCAAAATATTTTCAAAATAACAAACCTGACAGCGTAAAAAGAACAAAAATTGCATATATGCATACGAGGTGTGTTCAAAAGTAAGGTGAATTTTCATTTTTCTCAAAAAATATTTATATATTCATTAATTTCTATTTTATCTCTTTCAAAGTGGTCCCCCTTAGATATACAGATACGTACACTTGTGCCAGCGTTTTTTCCAATTTTCGAAACAGTTCTAATATGAACTTTTTGGTATGTCCTTGAGCTCTCTCAACGATTCGGTTTTTATCTCCTAAATCGTCGCAAAACGATGTCCTTTCATGGGTCTCTTCAATCTTGGGAACAGGAAAAAGTCACAGGGGTCAAATCTGGTGATTACGCTAGGTAAAGCATGAGAACGGGTTTGTTTTGACTTGCGACGTTCTTTTTGGTCAAAATTCAGCAATTTTTGAACGAACTTCGCTGCCACACGCTTCATGCCCAAAATTCCCAAAAAGATTGCATGGCGTGAGCCAACCGATATGCCGACATCCTCAGCAACTTTTCTAATTGTAATTCGGTGATTCTCCATAACAATTTTTTTCACTTTGCTAACATTTTCATTGGTTGTTGATATGCTGGAGTGTCCAGAGCGAGCGTCGTCATTCAAATCTTCTCGACCTTCTGTGAAAAACTTGTACCACTTGTAAACATTTTTTTGACTCAGTTTGCTATCACCGTATGCCACTGAGCACTTAGTTCTATTTTTTACGCAAAATTTGGTGCAACTTCTTTGATCCATTTTTTTCGATAGCAGAAAATTGGCGAACGCGCAAAATACTTGTCTTATTTATGCCTCTCACAAATAGACTAAACATGCTATATGGACAAAACCGCCAATATATCTTCGAGAAGAGAAGTCAAATGTACGTAGCCCGCGAAATTTGAAAATTCACCTTTTTTTTAAACACACCTCGTATGTGTATATAGCTAGTTGTTTATTTCCCAAGCGAGGCAATGTTATCAATATAAGGTAGAATAATTAGATGGGATCTGTTGATCTAGAATGAGGGCGAATGAATGCAGAACATTGATGAAATTAGACCTCCAATCAGATCTAATTTTCAAGATATTCGTAAATAATTTTAAAAAAGTGCAAGTGTAATAAATCCATGTTTAGTACAAGTGGGAGGGGTTTCAAAGTTGGATAGGCGTCCCAAATTCGGTTGGGCCAGTATTATATACCCACCATCGTGGGTTACATTTTGCGGGGTGGATACCATCGTCTAATAAGTGAGTCGAATACAACTTCTTGATATATCCCAACGACCAACCCGGTGGCCGATGGTGGCGCGATGGTTAGTACACGCAACTATTGTTCACATGATCGCTGGTTCAAAATCGCATCATTTACGGGAGTCACCTCGATGTGTCTGACGAATACTTCGAGTAGTCTAAGCAATCGACAAATCTGGAAAATGTTTCTCAAACTGTGACGTTCGGAATCGTCGTTAAACTGTAGATCCCGTAGAGTGAGTCTAAAAATAGAATGCAGGTAAACTTACTGAATGTGAGATGCCCTTCCAAATCTTATTTATGAGATGCAAGGGAATATAGTCCTTTGCTTATCTATTCACTACTACCATATGAGTCATTTAATTGATTAAAAATAAATAAATTTTTCAGAAGTTGGATTTAGTTGTTTTATAAGCAAATTTTTACTTCCTATTAAACCAATTAGTGTCAATTATGACAAACGACATACTGTCCACCAGAGAAACGGCTGAGTTGGCCCATTTTTTCAGTTTCTGTAAGTAAATTCACTTCCCTGCTACATTGATTTTGCCCAATGTGGAACTTAACCTTCGCGAAATTTGAACCTCTTAGGTAGCGATGATTAGAAAAATACATATTTTATGCGATTTAAGATGAATATTTTCAGTTGTTACAAACGGAATAACAAGCTCAATATAAGTACAGTAAAAAAAAGCCATTGCTTTTCCAATATATGGCTTCAGTTGTCTGTATTTCGCGTTGTATAAGTGCGATCGGAGTATACCAAATGGCGTTAGAAAGACAAGATCGTGCACTCAAAAAACTACTCAGGCAGTTTTGTGACTACTTGACTCAGTAATTGTTGAGGGCGCGTTAAACATGAACACTAGCAAAGAGAAAATACGCCATATTTTACTGATTTTCTTTGGTAAAGGTGAAAATGCAAGCCAGGTGGCTGAAAATATGTTTAAGGTCCTATTACTATAACAGCCAATCAATCGTTATTTTGGTATTGTCAGTTTCATTCTGGTAGTTTTGATGTCAAAGATGGTAGTTTTGATGTCTGAAAGGTCAATTGTGGAAAATGTCGATAGAATAATGGAAATCATCACGGTGGACCGTCAGGAGCCAGGAACTAGACATTGCACACAAAGCCGCTAGAAGGCACTTCAATAAGGTTAAATGCAAAAAGAAGTTCGATGTTTAGATTCCACAAGAGTTAATGCAAAAAAAAAACTCGGATTTGTATCTGCGAATCTCCGCGAAATCGCCGAAAATCGACTCATTTCTAAAGTGGATGGTGACGAAAAAACATCGAACTGTGGAGGAAGTCAAATGAATCACCCATTGGCGAACAAACTATGAGAAAAAAGTGGAGTTAGAATACTCGCAGCCTTCGTAAAGCATCCGAAACCATAAGAAGATATGCCTTAGAATGGAACCCACAGGACAACAGAAGACGTGGACAACCGAAGAACACATGGCGAAGATCTCTAAAGTCGGACATGGAAAATGTGAAAACGGCATTCAATGAAATAAAAAACATACAACATGATAGATTAAACGAGCTTGCAAATACCCTATGTTCCCTAATGGAATGAATAAAGGTCTAAATTTATTTTATATACATATTTGTTTATATATTTTATAATAGCCAAAAGGCTTTAAATTACAAGATGGTTAAACAAATAAACAAACAAACTAATTATATTGGGTGTCAGATAAGTATTTCTAGTACTTATAAACAAAATGATAAACTCTGCATCCACTATTATTACAATAATAGATTAGAAGTAAATCGTTTTAAGAACAAAGTTCTGAAAATTCTCTACTGCCAAAAGCACATCTTACTATATAAGGCAGCAAACTTACTTACTATACGGTGTGGAAACGAACATACTTGTGTAAGCAAATAAAGTAGTCTTGAGTGTTTTCTAGACAAAAGTTGTTCGCATATTACGAGAGCAAACCAATAAGTTGTCATTTTTGAATGATTCATTTTTATGATTTCATTTTAATTTGTGCCCCAGACAACTGATTTAGTTCTATATCTTTGATTCAACAACAGTTTACGTTTTTTAAGCAGTCGGAATAAAATGATTTCTTCTAGTCCTTATAATAATGGCAGTAAATCTCTTTCTTATCATCTAAACGTTTTTTCAGATTTCAAAATTATACAAATTTGTGAGTTGTTAAGGGACTGTCTATTTCGTAGCATAATTTGTTGAACATGATCAGGGGCAGTGGGGTACGTGCGAATCCATGAATTGTCTTAATAGAAGAACACTAACTTTTGATAGGGATTATCCAATTTATCATAACAATGAGCATGAATCAAAATCCAACTATCTTCATCAATTTTGAATTTTAGTTTGTTCAAAATAATGCCTTTAATTATATTGTTTTTCGAAAATCGGTCAACCAGCTAGGAAATCGTTTACTCAAACATTGCTAATTGAAAAGAAATAGGCATATGAATCCGAACAGAAGAAAACCACATGGATGCTTTTCAATTTGCAATTCTAGTTCTATAATTATGACCGAACATTTTTGTAAGGAATCCTAAACATCTAATGCCATAAGCAGAATAAATTGAACTACTTTTGAGCTTTCGAATAACCGGCGACCATTGGCCTGAATTTTATGTTAATGGGGTTGTTCAACACGTAGCCCTTGTATTACATTTCATTTACTGAGGCCGCTGAAATACTAAAATAGTAGATAAAATTTTGATCGCCTAACCATCAGTCATACCATCACTCATCAAGAAAAACAACTGACAATTTGGCAACGTCCATATCCTTCTTATAAGACTAGTAATATTTTAGGTTCTTACAAATGCAGCTTGCGATGCAGCAAAGTGTAAATCAGAAAATGGAAAATATGCACCGTTACATTAATTTCATGTGGCCGGTGTTTCATAACTTATCCGCTAACAAAATGAAGTGCCTGCTGTAGCATTGATTTTTCAAGTTATTAGGTGGGCAACTAAGTTCCCTCTTTTGTTTGCCTATAGATGGCGCTAGCTCAAGGTGCTAGTCGATTCTACCATAACCTAAACGTCATAAGATAAGCTTAGGTATACAATGGTGAATTTATTTTGACGTCAAATTATTTTGATTGTGTGAATATGTATGATTTTGTGCCAAATAATCGTCATATGCGGGTAGTGTTGATTTTCTTCTTTCAACCGAAGAAAACGGCGGCTGAAGCTTATCGGGAGCTTCAAAATGTTTACGGAGATGCTGCTTTAAGTGAAACAACGTGTCAAGATTGGTTCCGTCGCTTTAAAGACGGCGATTCCGATGTTGACGACCCGACCGTTCGCGTGAAGGAAGACAAAAAACCTTCGAAGACACTAAATTGACGGCATTGCTTGATGGGAATCGGTGTCAAACGCAGGTAGAGCTTGCTTTAGTATTAGGAGATACCCGCCAAGCTATTTTGAAGCGATTGCATGCGTTAGAGATGATTCAAAATCAAGGAACTTGGGTTCCTTATGAGTTCAAGCCAATGGACATTGAGCGTCGTTTTTTCGGCTGTGAACAACTGCTTTAGGGACAAACAATTGAAGGGTATCTTCATCGCATTGTGACGGGTGATAGAAAAATAGAAAATGGATTGATTACAGAAATCCAAAAATGGAAGTTATGGGGGTTGCCCGGTCATGTTTTTACGTCGTCGCCTCGGCCGTATATTCACACTGCAAAGGTTATGCCCTATTTTTGGTGGGACCAGGGCGGTGTTATTTTTTTCTATCTGTTGAAACCAAGCGAAACCATCACTGGAGATCGGTATCGAATTTAATTAATGCGACTGAGCCAATCTATACGCGAGAAACCTCCACAACACACGGAGAAGCGCGAAAAAGTGATTCTTCAGTATGACAACGCTCGGCCTCATGTGGTCAAGCTCGTTAAAACCTATCTGGAAACGCTCCAGATATTGCGCCGTCCGATTATCACTTGTTCCGTTTGATGGCGCACGGTGGCTAACCAGCAGTTCCACTGATATGACGACATCAAAGAATGTCTAGATTCGTGGATAGCCTCACAAGATGAACAGTTTTACCGTGGCGGAATTTGAGCTTTGCCAGAAAGATGGGAAAAAGTAGTATCCAGCGATGGGCAATGCTTTCAATGAATTATTTGTAAACATGTTTTTATAATAAAGTTGCATTTTCTTTATTTATAGATAGAAAGAACTTTCTTTATAGAAAGAAAGAACTTAGTTGCACACATAATAATAAACTGGTTGCTGTTTTGTCAAAATCTAGCTCAATAAAGTCTATTATCGTTATATTAGAATAACGCTTTCGCAAGGAAGGACCTAAGCTGTGGTTTATATTTTATTTCTTATGAACCAGCTTCAAGACAAGTAATAGCATTTGATGTAAATTACAGCTTTATCCAGATCATAGTATAATTTCCTAGATCTATTTATGTGCTCTCATTTCAAGCTACCTAAATGTGCAACATTCTAATTTTACTTTGCACCGCTAGAAGATATCATAAAAATATCATACCATATGCACTACAAGTGCCCCTTGGAATTAAGTAATCCACACCGACGATTCTGACACAAATCCCAGCAGGATTCTAATGCAATCCAATACAACATCTTTATTGTAAAAGGTCTTTGAGCCTAATGGGCTAATATTCAATTAAATTGCATTTAAATATCCACCTTCCTTCCGTACTTCGTTTTTGTGCCGTTTTTGCTCCGCTCCCACCTTCTGTCTATCGTCGTCGGTTCATTGCTGTCACAAGACTAACCTTTGAAGCATCCCCCGCAACGGTAACAGGACAATGAAATGATTGCTAGACTGCGGACCCAGTACATCAGTGCGTGAATGTATGCTTGTAATGCTTGTAGGTGTGTGTATTGCGGAACACCCCATCATGCGTTGATCCATTTTAATTTAAAGGTATTTAAGGCAATCCATCATAACCGCCGTGATGCAACCTGATATGAGTCAGACAATCTGTTATTGCAATCGCTTTATCTGTCACAATGAGTGAGGCGAACAAGTTACGAGTATGTAGGAAGCGACGAACAAACGGGCGAGCGAGCGGCCAAAGCACCCTGCCGTGCATTATATTGTATTGCCACAAGGGACCAATTCCAATTTCCAACTTGACGGTGATGGTGCTCTGATACCGCCGCCGTGTGATGCTGATGCTCACAATCTAGGAAGGAATCACTTTCGCCTTTTGCTAAAAAAGGAAGACGATGCATCGTTGAGTTACGAGTTCCCGAGTCTATGTGCTTTTGATCACTGCCATTGTTCGCATTCTGTGCTTTGTCTTGGCTTAGATGAGCAATTTCTGGTACGATTAGTGGTCCTGGGTGAGCGTTCCAGTGCGTTGCGTTACGTTGATGGTGTCACCGATTGTAATGGTGGTTGACGTTTCGCACTGTCAGTAATTGCACAGTGCGAGAGCGAGCAAAAGGCGTCAAAGCGCAGTGACGACAAGGGTGATACTATGATGCTCATTGCGTTGAATTGTACTGGGTATGGTAATGGTGGTGAATTTCGGTTCATTTGTGGCCTTATGATGAGCCAAAGGCATCAACGTGCAAGCAACAGCAATGTATTTGACTTTAAACACTTGCAGGCAATTGTGTGTTTTGTACGACCAGAACAGAAGGCGGAACACAAAAGCCGGAACATAAAGTTAAGGACACACACACACACACACACGCTCATACATACTCGCATCGTAAGCATAGCCTGACAAACGCCTTTAATTTAGGAACATCAGCCAGCGTTCGAATTAAACCTAGCATACAAAGGGGGTGCTTGGCAAATCCCTTCCTTTCGTTTATGTTGCTGTTGCTGTTCTCGTCTTGGTGTCTTTTACGGCTCTACAGCGTTGACAAAACAAAAAGTCCTGGTTGTCGTCGGTCGTCGATTGTTCCCTTCCAATGTCAATTCGCGTGTTGCCTGGGTGGGTTGGTTGTGTCAAGGCTACAGGATAATACCACATCTCTCTACGGCCGGAGTTTGTTGTGCGTACGTTGACTATGTTATTAAGGCTGACTGATCGACCAACGTTGTTGGTCTTAAAACGATGATTAGGTTGTTATTTTTAATTTGCTCATTGATACTAATGTTCCTGAATTGTTGCTGCTGTTGTTGCCGACAGAGAAGTCAGTGTTGGTGTTCTTTCCTTAATTTTGTCTGTCATTGGGGTGTTTGTTGGTATTTTCGTCCAATTCGTTGTTTTGTCTTTTACTAACAAGGAGAGCACAGTGGTCATGTTTTAACTGAATTTTTGCAGCGTTAAAAATGTTGGATAATTACACACAATTTTGATTAAGAAGCCTAATGAGAGCTTATTATATCTAAATAGGTATTACGGTTAAAAATCCCTACCTCATAAACATTTTAACTGGCAAAATTTAATATTTCCGGAAACAAAAACAAAATCACAAACCAATTTTAATGACACTGAGGAATGTATTAAGCATGGGGCTCCAGAATACCGAATTCAACTTCAAATTGTTTGGAACGTACTATTTTCTTAAGAAAAAAAACACCCTTTTGATGCTTCTTGTAATATATAGGGTTATCCATTTCTCGTTTTCAAAAAAGTTAGATAAAACACACATAAAGCTGTGATTTCGATAAAACTTTTATTTCATTATAATGCTTTGAACCCGACAATTATGTACGAAATACAACGTTATTTAAATGATTGCCTCTGAATTGGTTGCAGCAGTGGATCCTTCTGAGGTAGTTTTCGATCACTTCTTCGCACATTTCGGCTGATATCTCGGCGATAATTTGTTGGATTTCAAATGCTCCATCGTTTGGGAATTATCCGCCTAAACACGGTTTTTGACGTGGCCTCACAAAAAAAGTCTGACGGCATCAAATCGCCTGATCTTGGTGACCAATTGACGACACCAAAACGTGAAATTATGCTTTCTGGAAACTTCTCATGCAATAAAGCCAAAATCGGTCCTGCTGTGCGGCTCGTGGCACCGTCTTGTTGAAACCACATATGGTCCAGTTCATAATCTTCAATTCCAGGCCAAAAAATTTCGGTTCTCATATGGCCATAGCGATCTCCATAGCTCATTTTCGAAAAAGTACACCCCAATAGTAACATCTTCAAACCATAATGCGCACTAAATGGCCACTTTTTTCGGATGCAATTTTGCTTGTTGATGTAACCATCGAATGAGAAATGAGCTCCGTCGCTGAAGAAAATTTTGTTCTAAAAATGAGCCTGTTGCTGTAGCTCCTAATCAGCATACTTACGGCGTTGTGAATAATCAGAAGGCTCTAATTGTTGCGGGTAGTTGGACTCTATATGGATGGAGGTGCAAATCCAAATGAAAAATACGACATAATGAGCCGTAAGATAGGTCCAATTGATAAGAACGCAGTGGAATCGACAAATTCGGATTATCCGCTACGCATTCACTAACAGAAGCAATATGCACAGCCCTGGCCGGATCTGTAATCCTTCCAGTCTCTTCAAATTTCTTTAAAATGTTGTCAATTCCTTGCACAGTAGGTCGATTTTGATGAACCATAATTACCCCGTAATGCACGAACAGTGGCCACGTTTGAATTACCAATTTTATAGTAAGTTTTAACTATTTTTACGCATTCTTCGGTTGTTAAATGATTCATATTCGTTAATAGCAAACCTTTCGCTAAATAAATAACACTTCAAATGACAGGTATGTAACACTTGACAGGCTTGCCACACTGGCAGTTTTGAAACCACTAAGTGGATAACCGGTTATTATCTAAATGTTAAGACATGGTATCGGGTACGAATATCATTACATTCCCCACCTGATGCAAATTTGTTGATGAGGTAAGCGAGGAGTTTTTAATTAAAAACCGTATATGCTTAACTGGTGATTTGTACCTATACATAATCCTCTATGTTTTATGAAAGAAAGAAAAAAGCATTGAATAAAACATAAATATTTGCCTTGTTCCATAGCTAAATCCTGGATTTTCCTTGTCATTAATGAAATATTTGCTTATATTTCAACGATGGTTCGGCATTATGTCATACCAATAATTTAATAAAGGATGGCCAGTCTGTACATTACAGGTGCGCTTCGCACCACTCCGTCCGATGAACTAAATGTAATTTTGCATTTACTACCCCTGGACATTATTAGTGTGCAGACTGCCGCATCTGCGGCGGTAAGGTAAAAAGAGTTGTCAAACCGTGGTTATGGTCACAGTGTGATCCTTAAAATGGTGCCTGACATAACAGGCACTATTGACTACACTCTAGCTGAACCATTGTTCGCCAAGAAATACCATATACTTATACCAGATAGAGACACGTGGAAATGTAGAACTCGTGGTACAAAACTGTATGTCGACTTCTACACTGACGGCTCAGAATTAAATAATCACGTAGATTTCGGGGTCTACTCCAAAGACCTATGACTAAGTATAGCAAGAAGACTACCTGATTACAGTAGTGTTTACAGGCCGAAATTTTGACCATTAGGGAAGTGTCAGAATGGCTGAGATAGAACGTCCTCACCTCGGTGGGGATTAACATATTCTCTGGCAGTCGAGCTGCCATTAAATCCCTGGATTCTGTCTTCCTAAACTCAACATCATTCCTGAAATGCCTCAGATCTGTTAACAAGATGGCTCTACATTTCAACATTCACCTTATGTGAATGCCTGTCCACAGGGATATACTGGGAAACTACAGAGCAGACGAGCTGTCAAGATTAGGGACAACCATACAAACTCCAGCCGAGTTGGGGTTTGTGGGCATGTCTGTAGCCACTTGCAAGCTCCTACTGCGAGATAGAGCATATTTAGCAGCAAATGGTAGGTGGACGTGTGTCCGAGGTTGTAATCAATCCAAACAGATGTGGCCACGCCTAGATCTGAAGCTGTCACACAGACTGCTGTCGCTATCAAGACCCGACATCTCATTGCTTGTATCCGTCATGGCGGAACACTGTCTGATTTGAAGACATGCAGTGAGATTTAGGGTTGCGAATAATGAGTTCTGCAGGAGTTGTAGGGATAAAGAGGAGGAGGAGCCTGTAGAACATCTTCTCTGCAATTGCCCTGCTCTGGTGAACAGGCGGGCATCAACACTGAACTCTTATTTTTTTAGGGACCTAGGAGATCTGGACGGTATAGATATTGTCCGACTGAAGAGCTTCTTGAGGCACTCAGAATGGCTCAACAGGGAAAATTAGGGACAAGCTTATCTCTAGTTTCCGTGGTATCACAATGGACTATACAGTTTAAGTAAGACTGTCTATTCAGACTGCCATACTGAGCCAACCTAGCCTAACCCTTGGGTACTTTCGTGATTTTATTTCAAAATTTATGACCATGAGTATCAACCTAATTTATAATTGTTAATTAAGGGCACTAATTTCCAAAAATACCTCTGTGGCTAAATGTATAAATTTATATAGAAGTCAATAGCAGCGGAAAAAGTCATTCCAATGACAACCTAAAATCAATGTATGATTGAAGAATATATGAGAGATTTTTGAAATTTTATAAAAACTGATAAAAAAAGGAACATAAATCGTAAATCTATACATAAAAATAAATTCAACATTGTTTTTCTAGCACAAATACAGTTTTCTATTATTTCTGATCCCTGATTGCAGTTCAGGTAGTATATTTTGGAAATTAGTTCAAAAAATATGTCAGTCTTCGTTTTTGAAAGGATGAATTTAAGCCAATGATTGCATCTTGTAAATGAAATTAAAGCAGTTTTAATGAGAGCTAAACTTTACTGGCATCTTAATTTTATTATATTTTATAATTATATATTTATAGTTTCATCTTTTCGTATTATTTCTTGTTGTATTCACCGTTCCATAGCAGAAACAGAAACCCCTCTTTAATAGCTATCACCGCTATAAATATCATATATAATTGTCGAAGACAACCGGTTTTGAAACTACTGTGCATCAACTGTGTGCGATTGAGCCTTTTTCTAGTCCTCCTTTTTTTCGTTTGGTATTCGACAAGGAACAATCATTGCTTTATTGCTTTCTATAACTGACTTACACATGCAAAGTAGTTAACTTCCTCTTTTGCAGGGATGTTTTTGTTTTGTTTTTCCTATTTTCTCCTTTTTGTTCTTCGCCATTGTTCACGGTGCGGCGTACGCCAAGTATGCAGATTTCTGTAGTCACTGCCGGCATCAATGCTCAGCTTTTGGCTTGCCTTGTCGCCCTTCCCTTCCCTTCCCTTCCCTTCCTGCATAGGTCCTTTCAACGGAGCGTAACGTGTTTGCAATTTGTCATCGATTTTGTTGGAGCGTTTAGCATACTTGGAATATGACTTAACTGTAGTTTAATTTCGTTGTACTCCCGTTCATTTTGTAGTGATGCCACGGATTCATTCTCGCCAGAGAGCGAGAGGGGGTGGGTTGCATAGTGTCTCGTTGTTAGCGTATGTTAATCAATGTATGGTAAATACTTAAATGGTTGCAATTAATAAATTGACTTTTAAGCAAAACCGTTTTTGCTGGATGCCGAAAAATTGTTACAAGTGCTTCGTCGAGTGACTGAACAAATGTTATGATAATCGGCGTCTTTGTAATTGCAAGTATCGTTTAAGGGGTGTAAATGAGGATGTATTTTTCATTTAAGGATAGGTCATTATTTGTATTACAAATAGGTTGACTAATAACCACATTCGCATGTGTAGCGAGCGTGTATACCAGTCAACGTACATACTTAGTCAAATTGAAACCTTCTATCATGATGTCAAGATAACTTCCTAAATTCGGTTAGAAAACAAATTGATAGCACTAGCCAACAAGGTTTTGGACTGGAGCAATCAAATATCTTTCTTAGGGTAATTTGGTGGGCTGAATTTAAATGTGCAATTGGTTTTTCTCTATCACGTCAGGTTTTCGAGATACAAAAAAAAAATATTTCCTTTCCTTTTTTACTTTATAGTTTGTTTAAAAATCAATGAATTCTTAAAAGTCAATGGCATTATTTGAACGTCGTTTGTATTTTGTTGGTTCGGTTTGACGTAATAGAGTCCAGGGATAGGCTCCCAGCATGCTTTTGTTCCAAAATCCTTGATAATTTCTTTCAATTTTCATTAACTCCTGGCGAGCATACTCCCCTTGTTTCGCCGCTCACCGCACCTAGGTTTTATGGAAATAGATCTAAATGCGAGTGAAGAAAATGCATTTTGAGTGGCATTCTAATCTAAATCTAATTTGTGATGATTTTTCAATACTTCAGCAGCAATTTGTCTGTAGTTTTTACTCTTATTCTTTCCAATAAAACTGTTCACGATGCTCTTGAAGGATTTCCAGGCTGCATATTCCTTTTCCAATAAACATTGTAAAAAATTGTCATCATTCAATAGCTTTCTGATCTGATCTGGCCAACAAATATGCCTTCTTTCATTTTGGCATATGAAATTTTAGGAAAAAACGCTAACAAATATTTAAATGCTGCACCATCTTTGTTCAGAGCCTTGAGAAAGTTCTTAAAAAGGCCTAACTTGATGTGTAGCGGCGGAAGAAGAACATCATTTGGTGGATCAATTAATGGTTTATTTGAAATGTTTTGTTTTCCTGGTGAATACTCAGTTCTTTTTGGCCACTCGGTTCTGACGTAATGATGACATGTAGCGCGACTATCCCATGTGCGTCCTCTCCTATTGCCTGCATTTGTCCTCTTCTCGGCGATTTCTTCCTTCAGATGGCACAATTGTTGACAGTGCTGGTTCATGCTAAGAGTTTGGCCGTAGAAAAGCAGCTCATAGTAGATTATTCTCTGCCAATGCCACCAAACACTCAGTATGAACATTCCTAACCGTCAATTCTGGCTTAGCAACCGTTGGCGGCAGCTCGCCGCAATTCGATACTGACCGCTTTGGAAATGGGTGGATTTTATGGCGTCAGAAGTAATTCGTAGATAAAGTTCGGTCTAAGAGGCTGCGAACGTATAGTCTAGGTACTAAAAAGAACCATCCTAATTCTTATCTTTTTAGGGGTCCCCCTATTTCTGGGGGTACGAGGAAAATGGACATTTTTCAGGGTTATTTCAGAATTGTTGCTATTTAGTCCATAATTGAGACCAACAAAGGTGCTGTCTAGGTACTACAGAGAACCATCCTAATTCTTATATTTTCAGCGGACGCCCTATTTGTGGGGATACTAAAGAATATCCATTATCATAAGGTGCTAAGGGATTATATAAAGATGGTTTCTAACACGCCCACTTTTTCGACCATGAGTGGTTGCAAACTAGCTATATGAGGACTGCATCGAGCTTTGAAATAATCGACATTTTCAGTGTTTTTTCAATGACTGTTAAATGTAGTCTAAAAACTAAAGGTAAAGAACGAAAGAAAATACGGAAGAATATCGAATCTGGGGTAAAGAAATCTTTATAAATCTATATACAGAGAGGGTCGGTGTAGACTGGACTATACGAGGACTGCATCGAACTTTGAAATAATCGACATTTTCAGTGTTTTTGTTAAATGTATTCTAAAAATTAACTGTAATCGTAGTTAATAGATATCTGTTCAAAGACAATACGCAAGAATCTCGAATCTGGAGTGGAGAAACCTATATAACGACTTCTCCATTATTCTCTTTCAGAAGTAAAGTTAAATAAATTATACATGAAGCTATGGTTTCGATGAAACTTTTATTTCATTATAAAGCTAAGAACTTGATAATTAGTATGTATGAAATACAATTTCATTTAAATCACCGCCTCTGAATGGGTCGCAGCAGTGGGTCCTTTGGAGGTAGTTTCCGTCCACTTTTTCGCATATTTCGGGCGGCATCTCGGCGATAACTTCATGGATGTTGGTTTTCAAATGCTCCCACATTTGGGAGTTATCCGCGTTAACACGATCTTTGAAGTAGCTCCATAAAACAATTTTAACGACGTCAAATCGCATGATCTCGGTGGCCAATTGATTTTACCAAAACGTGAACTTACGTTTTCTGAAAACTTCTCATGCAGGCAATAAAGCCAAAATCGATCATGTTATGTGGCTTACGGCACCTTCTTGTTGAAGCCACATATCGTCCAATTCATAATATTCAATTGCAAGCCAAAAATAAAAGTCGGTTATCATACTACCACAGCGCTCTGAATTCACGACAACGGTTCCTCCAGCATCATTTTGGAAAAAAAATACGGCCCAATGACACCTCCAGACCATAATGCGCACCAAACAGTCAGTTTTTCCGGATGGCTTTTTCACAATCACCTCTAGATTCTTTGAACCCCATATACGACAATTTTGAGGAATGAGCTCCATCGCTGAAGAAAAATTTGTCCAGCATTGCTAGTCCGTTGCTTTAGCACTTAATCAGTATATCTACGGGGTTGTGAATGGTCAGCCGGCTTTAGTTGGTGCCTAAGTTGGACTCAGTATGGATGGAGATGCAAATCCAAATGCAAAATACGCCATATTGAGCCGAAAGATAGATCCAATTGCTGAGAACGCCGTGGAATCGGCAAATTCGGGTTATCCGCCTCACTTTCACTAACAGAAGCGATATTTTCAGCAGTGCGTATATTGCGATGATGTACACAGTTGACCACATCTGTAACCCTTCCAGTCTCTTTAATTTTCTTTATAATCTTGCCTAATCTTTGCACAATAGGTCGATTATGACAACCATAACCAGCCCGTCGTAATTTACGATAAGTGCCCACATTTGAATCACCACTTTTGTAGTAAGTTTTAACTATTTTACGCATTTTTTGTTTGTTAAACGATCTATATTCGTAAATGACATACTTTTCAGTAAACAAATAACACTTCAGAGACAGGTATTTGACAGAGACAGTTGACAACCTTGCCAGACCGGCGGTTTTGAAACCACTGGATCGATAACACGTTGCAATCATGATTATACCAGAGCTGAATCGAGCTTTGTTTTTCAAAGATTGCTAGATGTGTTCATTAACTAAAAAGTATGATCGTAGTTAACAGATATCTGCTTAAAGAAAATACTGAAAAATCACGAATTTCTCCAGGCAAAAGTGGAAAAATCGATGTATTATACCTGGAAAGAAACCGTTTGTGACAGGCTCACTTATCTGTCTTATGAGTCGGTGCATCGTCCACGACTGTGAAATGCAATCTATGGTGGAGTTACGTATCTAAATTTCGGTCCGGCCGAACATATAGCGGCTGTCTACCTGTAATTTCGTAAGCTGATATACTTTAAGTAACCGAAGGCAGAAACTGGCTCATTCTAATGATCTCAAATTAATTAGTAAGCTGAAACTAATTAATGATCTGAAACAACGAAAAAAGAAAATTACTAATATTATTGAACTCATTAATGATATAGAGGTATGCTCAAAAATAAGGCGAATTTTCATTTTTCTCAAAAAATATTTATTCATCAATTTCTATTTTATCTCCTTCAAAGTAGTCCCTCTCAGATATAATACACTTGTGTCAGCGTTTTTTTCCAATTCTCGAAGCAGTTCTGACATGCACTTTTTGGTATGTCCTTGAGCTTCTCTCACCCGGTCGATTTTTATCTCTTCAATCGTCGCAAAACGCCGTCCTTTCATGGGGTCTCTTCAATCTTGGGAACAGGAAAAAGTAGCAGGGGGCCAAATATGGTGAATACGGTGGCTGAGACTTTATAACGATGTTGTTTTTGGCCATATAATCTTTCACAAGCAAAGATGAGTTAGCAAGTGCATTATCATGATGCAAAAGCCATAAATTTTTTTTTACAATTTCGGTCGTTTTTTTTCGTATTACTTCACGCAAACGGCGCATAACTTCAAGGTAATACTCCTTATTTGCAGTACGACCTTGTGGTAAGAACTCCTAATGCACTACGCCATGGTAATCTAAGAAACCAGTGGGCAAAACCTAGACATTTGATCGAAATTGGTGTGCTTTTTTTGGTCTTGGCTCTCCTGGACTCTTCCATTCTGCCGATTGGGCTTTGTTTCGATGTCATAACCATATACCCATGATTCGTCACCAGTTATGACCTTTTTAAGCATATCTGGATCACCGTTGATGTCATTCAACAATTCCTGAGCGATGGTCATGCGGCGTTGTTTTTGGTCAAAATTCGCTACCACACGCTTCATGCCAAAAATTTCCGAAAAGATTGCATG
>JAHXMU010020701.1:0-22116 GCA_019455685.1 Philornis downsi
AACAGTGAAAATCCCAAAATCAAACACCAGAAACCATTGCATAGTCCTAAAGTGACAGTATGGGCAGCAATCTCTGGCAGAGGAATAATTGGTCCTTTTTTCTTTGAAAATGCGCGGGGCCAAAACGTCACGGTTAATACGGAACGCTATGTTGAGATGTTGGACAGATTTTTGGCTCCGGAAATTGAAAGTTCAAGAATAGTGAATTCCAGAACTTGGTTCCAACAAGATGGAGCTACCTGTCACACATCAAATGACTCCTTGGCGGTGGTGAAGCAGATGTTCCCTGGCAGACTGATTTCGAAAAGAGGTGATACCCATGACCCCCACGTAGTCCAGATTTGACGCCTCTTGACTTTTTTTGTGGGGATACCTCAAACTCAAAGTCTACAGTAATAATCCAAGAAACATCGTTCAGATCAAGGAGAATATCCGTGGTGAAATGGCAGCCATTACACCAGTATTACTGAAGAAAGTTTTCAATAATTTTCGTTTGCGGTTAGAGGAGTGCCGTCGTAGAGAGGGTCACCATTTAGATGATGTTATTTTTAAAAAATAAACTCCATTTATTACTCTACAATGCCTTAGATTTATTTTAACCTTACCTTTTGTATTTATTTTTTAATCTTTTTTTAAATATGCACGTTCTGTTGCGCCACCCTGTATTTTGCAATGATTGTGGAATATGGTTGTATTCAGAACATCCGGCATACTCAATTCGTTGCTTTGTAGTTTCCAGTCTACATTTTACAATAACTAGATTAGAGCCATTTACGGTATTGAATACATTACGGTTTCTTCGAAACTGGATTGTATGATAACCTATGTTATTCAACGACTTGAACATGGGTACAAATAATCGAAATTTATATAGCCCATAAATCGGCAATATTGTTTTCGCCACATCCTTGTACAATGTGAATGTGGGATATAAAATTGGAAGATTTAACACTGTTTTGAGCGCCTTATTTTGCGCTGAAGAGCTTGAAAATCTGCAATCCTTTTATATGCATAAATCAATAGAAGGTAACTGAAATAACTATGTATAAGTGCATTATAAATTAATAGTTTTGTGTTCACATCAATTTATTTTGAAATTTATAAAGAATACCGATTGCTGCCGCTACTTTGTCTTTGACATATTGAATGTGTGCATTCCACGAAAGATTATTTTGAAAGCAAATTCCCAAGTATTTTAAAGAAGTGCACTCTGTAACCACCCTATTTCCGACATTTACACTGAAAATATTACCAGTAGGATAAGGTCGGAATCGTAACAACTTTGTCTTATCAGCATTTATAACCAATTTGTTTAACCTTGCATATTCCAATATGAGCTCCGCATCATGTTCAATTTGGCCTCTTAATATGATATCATATTTATATGGGTAAAATAAACTTAATTTAATAATCAAAATTAAACTCACGTTTAATTTACATTTTAAAAGTCGCGTATTAAAGATTATATTGGTTTCTATTTTAAAGTATAAACATTTGCTGTATAAACTGTAAACTTATTTCAGTTTCTAGTTCCTTTTACAAATTACTTCAAACTACCTACCTGTTTCAAACTGGTTTCCAAAGCTGTCCCTTTGCAAAATGCAAGATCAAATCCAGGGCTCAAAGAAACGGTTAATGCACACAACTCACGCTTTAATGGACCATGAATAATGGTTACTGAGTCAATTTTTAACTAAAAATATCATTTAAAGACATAGGAGAGCGGTCTCAAAACTAGCAGACTTGATAAATATCGGGTGGTTCGGAAAGTTTGTTTGGTTTTTAAATGAAATTTATTTACAAATGTTTATATAGGAAGGCGCATAAGCAACGTTAAGATTTGATCAGTGAATACATTTTTTGTTTAAGTGTTCTTTTTCGACTCTACAAAATTAACTAAATAATACTTGGGAAATTTATGATGGAAATGCTCAGCACAGAACAAAAAACCGAAGAAAGATCATATCGAAATTTCTTTCATGTTCGAAATGCTCCTGGCGCTCCAACAATTTACCAATTAGTTCAGCGTTTTGGGCAACAAGGGGCTGTCTGTGATCTTCCGCGTGCTGGAAGACCTCGTACAGTTCGAAATGAAGTGACCATTGCTCGAGTGCAAGCAAGTATTGAGGAAAACCCCGAAAGTTCCACCAGGCGACGTTATCTGCAGTTAGAGGTATCCAAGCGGTCTTTGAAAAGAATTTTACATATGTTACATCTTTTCCCATATAAGATGCAATTGGTTTACGTGTTAAAACCAAATGATGTACAAGAACGCATTCAATATAGTTGCCGTTAACGTTACTTATGCGTCACCCTTTAACTTCTTCCCACCTCTCTGCGAGTTTGTTAATTTCTCTCTCATAAAACTCGGGTGGTTTTTCTGAAGAAAAGCCTACAATTGATTGATCACTTCATCATAGTTGTGAAAATTCATATCATTCAAGTGATTGCTTAGACTGCAAAATAGGTGATAGTTGGGCGGAGCGAGGTCTGGGAAATACGATGGGTGAAGTAGAGCTTCCCATCCAAGCTCTGACAATTTCTGACGTGTCCGCAAGGCAGTATGAGGCCTCGGTGAAAGAGTGAAGTACACACACTTCGTGGTTGCTCACAAATCTGAGCTCTTTATGATGATTACTTCAGCTATTTCTCTAGCTGTTTTACGTGGATTAACAATAATTAAATCTTCCACTTCCTCGAAAACAATTTCTTTTGGTCGTCTTGATCTGAAAGCGTTCGTTACGGAGAAGTCGCCTGTAGAAAATCTTTTAAACCATTTCTGGCGTTCTTCTATTTGATCCGTTTTCTTCATAAACAGAGTTTTTTTTCGGCTGGCTTCAGCAGCCGTTTTTCCTTCTTGGAAATAATACAGCATGATCTGATTAAAATGCTCCTTTTTGATAATTTTTTTTCAATTTTTAAAACTTTTTTTAAAATGCTAAAATCATTTACAACTAGAACGAGAACACAAGTAAACAATATTAATCAGTTTAGAGAAAGGATGGGAGGAAGTTATGGTAGTGTTTTTGAAGAAACTATATGTCGTGAGAAGTGACGCATGGTGAACACAAATTAAGCGAACAAACTTTCCGAAAAACCCAATAGATGATGCCAATAGTTAAAAAAAAATGTTATGGTAAACAGTGGCAACATTATAGAATATGTGTTGTAAATTTCAAGGCACCACGTTGTTTAGTATTTTTATTTAAGCCATCAAAACTAAATAGCCGAGATAGATTTTACTTTGCGAGAGTCTGTTCCTTCGTATATACGGATACGAGGTCGTACTAGCTGCCAAGACGAATATCGTAATGGTCGACCAATTGAAGTGTCCACGCCAGACACGGTTAAGAAAATCCACAAAATGATATTGGATGATCGTCAACAAAAGTTGCGTGAGCTAGCTGAAGTAATATGCATTTCAAAAAATGCTATATAGCGTATATTACCAGAATATTCAAAGGTGCGAAAGCAGTGCGTAAGATGGGTGCCGCGCTTGCTGTCAATAGAACAAAATCAGCGTCGAGAAAATGTTTCAGTAGAGTATTTGGCGATGGTTCGCCGCAATAAAATCGAATCTTTGAGTTGATT
This sequence comes from Philornis downsi, assembly GCA_019455685.1. Lineage (NCBI taxonomy): Eukaryota > Metazoa > Arthropoda > Insecta > Diptera > Muscidae > Philornis > Philornis downsi. The sequence goes on from JAHXMU010020701.1 coordinate 3,592, forward strand.
TATAACCATGGATGACACATGAGTCTAACACTTCACACCTGAGGAAAAGGAACAGGAACTGTCAAAGCAGTGGACTGGAGTGGAAGAATCATATCCAAATAAGGCGAAGACGGTTTCTTCCGCGGACAAGAATTTTTGGGATACGCATGGGATTCTTTTTATTGATTATCATGAGAAATATATTGCAGCGTCTATGTGATGAAATTATAGAAAATAGACCGAAGAAAGTGTTGTTTCATCAGGACAATGCTTCAGTTCACACATACACAATTGCGATGACCAAAATTAATGAACTTTCGAATTGTTTAATCGTGTACCTTATTTGCCAGATTTAACTCCCTCGGACTATTTGCTATTTTCAAACTTGAAAAAATTGCTCGCTAAAAGATTTGCCAATAATTAGGAGGTGAAGTCTGAGGTTAATGGATATTTTAATGAACTTGATAGTTTTTACTATAACCTGGGTATAATTGTTGAAAATTAAAGAACATTTCTCGCTACCGTTTTCTGCTTTTTTTTATGTCGGCTAATTTTGGGACCACCTCCGTACATCATTCGATATGGAAAAAATATAAAACGCAGAAGGCGGTACCAATTATCTTGCACTCGATAAGACTGCTGCAATATTTGATAGTCCATGTCCGCAAATTTCAAATATTAATAACTAAAACAATCGGTCCATTAGTTTGGACACCTTTCAGAACAAATATATGAATATACAAACATAAAAATATTAAATTTTACATTTATATATTTATAATTACTTTTTAAAATTAAATCAGAAATAATTATTGTAATCGATGTAAGTAAGTGATAATTAGAAGTATAAGTTTTTGACATATTTATAAAAATAAAATACAAACATTTTCATGTATTTCATATATACCTGCGATATTCCCATCTCAGTGATATTTTTAGTTAAAAATTTACTCAGTAGCGGTTGCTTACGGCCCATTTTTTAAAATGTGAATAAAATAAACAGATGAATAGGCGCATAGTTAGGCGGACGTCATATATTCGATTTCGTTTCATCTAATTTGTGTTTAATGGATGAAAAAGTAAAGCAAAGATTTTGCCTCAAATTTTCTATTGCAAATGAAAACTCGTGTGCCGAATGGCTGAAAATACTACTACGATGAGCAGACTTTATGAAGATACATACACATGAGTTGTACAGTGAATTTAAAAGCAACCGTGGTGGAAAATTTGTTAACAATTTTTTTTAAATAGTTGCATCTGAATATTCTAGTAGTAACCAGGTAAAATAAAGTGGATCCTGTGCTATATTTAGTTGAGCTTATACTTGTTCCGATTTTCTATATTATATGACCTATTAATGGACACAAAAGCCTAAATCAAAGGTTTCGCCTATCATGAATTGGCTTTTGCATGTCGCAGGCGGAGTAATGTGAAGCATTTGATATGAAGTTCTAAAATATATTTTGATGGTCCGATTTACGTGGCTCGTTCTTTTCGATGTGTTTTTACAACTGACAATTAAAAACTTTAAAAAAAAATTACACTAAACACGGGTAAAAGCATTACATAATTGACCGACATATATCACCCACTTGTTGGTTCTAAAAATTCATACAATAGTTTGAAACGTGAAAAATTATGTGAACGCATACAATTATCAAAATCACAATTATCAAATTAAAGCTGATATAGATGGTATTCGAAGTGGGCACATTTTTAGATGTTATTTATAATCTTATCGATTGCATATTGGAAATAATTTCAAGCTCACTTCAGCACGAAGTATTTTTCTATTCCCTAACCGTCACGCCATTTAAAACTAGCAATACTGGCCCGAAATATTCATTTGTCCATTAAAAAAAAAAAAAAAAAATCACATAATCATGCTCAACCGATATGCCAACATCCTCAACTTCTCTAATTGTGATTCGATGATTCTCCATAACAATTTTCTTCACTTACTCAACATTTTGATCGGTTGTTGATGTGCTGTGGCATCCAGAGCGAGCGTCATCATTAGCAAAATTATATCTTAGTAAAATAAAGATTCTTTTGGTGGTATTCGAAGTTCGACGATGGTGGTTTCCACGGAAACGCATCCTTAGATGGTACTTAAAATCTTATCGATTGCATATTGAAAATTATTTCAAGCTCACGTTCAGTACGAAGTATTTTTCTATTCCCTAGCTATCACCCCGTTTAAAACTAGCAATACTAGCCCGAAATATCCATTTGTCCATAATTAAATTACTGTCATTCTTTGTACTTTATTTTTTAAAAAAAATCACATAAAGATATCATCGACTTTCTCTCAAAATTCTGATTAAAACTTATAGACTGACACTTTCACAAGCTTCTGCCACATCCTCTGCCGTCATTTACAAATTAATAAATTATAACTTCTCACACAGTATTATTGCATTTTGTCCCTTTTTGCCTGAAAATAACTTTCGTTGCTCCTCAGGACATATGAGTACATGAATATTTACACGCACTGCTCTGTTAAATTGTTGTTAGCCAACAATTACATACTGAATCCTTACTTTTCTCGCCTGTTGCCTTTCTGACGTGGCTGTGCCTCTGTGCCCACACGAAATGGGAACAATATTGTTAACATAACTCAACAGGAATTGTGCCACAGGTCATTCATTAAAAAAGTGTCATCCACATTAAATACACGAGGGCAGTGTGTATGTGTGTGTGTGTGTGTACCGTTGTGGGTTGCCTTCGGGCATAGTGGAAAGAGTGGCGTGCTATAATGCCATAATTTGCCAACTAACACAGATGTACAATCATGAGCGCATACATGCATTGTCTCAGTAGTTGGCCTTAAAGTTTTCAAGCTGCACGATGATAGTTAAATTATGATATTGCGCAAGGGAAATGCTGTAAATTTACTATTAAGCATTTGCGGCAGTTAAATTTTAGTATCACTGGAAGTGAGTATTTTTTGGGTGATGGTAAATATTTCATAGGTAACGTATTTTTGTAGCTTTTCTTTGAATGATTAATATTTCTAGTGGACATACGAGTACATTTGACATATGAATAAATCTCATTTATTTTACATTTTTCATCCATAAGTTTGATCGACAATTGCCGGCTAGTTCATTGAATAAAGAATTTCCAAAAATCATTTTTTTTTTTTTGTTTTGCCCGCTTACCAGAAATTTAGATGTACTTAATGCACATTCTATGGAATTGCATAGGTTACGATTTAAAAAAAAAATCCGTAAAAAATTCGTTTGGTTTAGATGATAGTATCATTCATCATTTGTCTTCAGTTTTTTTTTTTTTTTTTTTTTTTTAACCCACCAAAAGTACTACCTTTAAAGGCTCCATATTTATTATGTGCTTATGCGCTTTGGTTTTTTGATTCCATCATCAGCCCTTTTTGTGTAATGGTACCCCTCTAATTGTATGAACTGCACTGTTCCAAAATTCCTTCGCATTATTTGCTTATGCCCAAAAATCATTAAATCCGAGTGAACTGACATACGAGGTGTGTTAAAAAAGTAACGTGAATTTTAATTTTTTTCAAATAATATTTATTTATTCATCAATTTCTGTTTTATCTCCTTCAAAGTAATCCTACTCAGATTTAATACACTTGTGCCAGCGTTTTTTCCAATCCTCGAAACAGTTCTGATATGCACTTTTTGGTATGTCCTTGAACTCTCTCAGCGTTGTTTTTGGTCAAAATTTAGCAATTTTGGAACGAACATCGCTGCACGCGCTTCACGCCCAAAATTTCCGAAAAAATTGCATGGCATGAACCAACCGATATGGCGGCATCCGCAGCAACTTCTCTAATTGTAACTCGACGGTTCTCCATAACAATTTTTTTCACTTTCTCAACATTTTCATCGGTTGTAGATGTGCTGGGGCGTCCAGAGCGAGCGTCGTCATTCACATTTTCTCAACCTTCTGTGAAAAGCTTGTACCACTTGTAGATATTTTTTTGTCTCAGAGTACTCTCACCGTATGCCACTGTCAACATTTCAAGAGTTTTGAGTACTTAATTCCATTTTTTACATAAAATGTGATGGAACTTTTTTGACCCATTTTTGTCGATGGCAGGAAATTGCCTAACACGCAAAACACCTGTCTTATTTAACTAGATATGCTATATGGATAAAACCGTCAACATATCTTCGAGACGAGTGTACCAACATAAAAAAATAAAATAATCAAAATTCGAATGTAAGTAGCCTGCTAAATTTGAAAATTCACAATATTTTCTGAATACACTTCGTACACACGTATTCACCCAATGTCATTTATGTTGGTACGATAGTTTAAGGATGTCAGAAGGGCCGTGGTAAATCTCCAGGTTCTGATCAAAAAATAAAGCACAACAAGACAAGCAAATTCATAAATTATTAAATATAAATAATACGAGCAAATGCCTACTACCTTGTACGCGTCGGTCGGTTTTTTTTAGTAAAAATCAGATCAGATATTTAATTTCCTTGCATTGTATTTGTCACTGGAGTCTTATTATCATAACTTCAACGGTTTAGTCAGGGAAGTACTACATTTTTATCCCATAACTGGTTGAGCTCTCACACACTAAAATTTCGGATTATATTTTAATGCCATGGCAGCATTTTCTGCTAAACGATGGCATCGTTTTTATTTTGCTCTCGTCTGCGACTTTACCGAAAATGCTATTTTTATAAAATTCGTTATTATGTTTCTTTCCTTTTTCTTCCTTTAAATCCAGTTTATATTTTCATGAAGTTATATAGTCGAATGCACATTCATGATGTCAGATTTTGCCAGGTGATTGTGCCATTTATGATTGCTTGTTTATATCTTAAAAGAACGATCTTTGAAAATACTATCTTAAAGTGCACGAGGAGTGCATTGAAGGTTTTAACTTCAGCCATTTTCTTATCAAATGATCCTGGTTTTGAAGTCTGCATTTCCTGGTTTACCCATGTAAATGTAAATTTCAAAAAATTGCACTTCATACCTTGGCAAAAGAATCTCCAATCACACTTTCATCGCCTTGACTTCAGGTACCGCGCACTTACGTAGTAATAGAAATATTCATGTCAATTTTAGAGATTCCATCGTCAGCCGTATGTTTTGGGCGATGATATTATTTATGATGATATTGATATTATTTATTTATTCATTCATTCTGATATAAATTCATTATGATATTATTTATTATTCATTATGATATTATTTATTTATTCATTCTTTTCAATCCCTTCTTTTTTTCTCGCCAACATAGATAAGTTATTTTTGCACACCCAATTTCATGATTCTAGCTTTAACCTATTATTTCTACTTCTTAAAAGTACGAATTTCGAGAAAATTCGTTTTAGAGCGCCGCTACTACAGTATACAAATAGAGCATGTTATATGTAGTATATAAATGCAATTTTAAATTTGAGCTGGGCGATGGCACATAATTTTTTCCTTTCAATCCTGTTTTTACCCTTAAAAACACGAATTTCTTACTGTTTATTTACTCAAGGAAGTGGAGTATGCGCAGCAATTCGCATGTCCTTAGCTCTGGCCGTTTGAGCTGTTCGATGCTACCAGATTTGTTCCTTTTTACCTTGTTTTTATCCCTAAAAATACGAATTTTGAAATATCCCTCCTTATCGCCCATTTACCCTATAAAGGTTAGGTACGAGTACCTACTAATTTTTGTGATTTTAGCTTTAGTCGTTTGGTCTAAGTGTTGAAGAATCAGTCAGTCAGACAGTAATGCAACAGTTATATAGTTGTATACCTTATATGGATAGATAGAGTTACAATTGGTTTTTGCTAAATCGGCCAATTTGTATATGAGGTGTTCTAAAGGGAGTGACACTATTAGCAGTTTCTATTGGCAAAATAAATTTAACTAAATGCCTGAAGTTACCAAAGAGGTCATAGTTATTCGGTCCGATCTTTAAAATATTGCTAAACATTATAAAGCAACAAAATTGCCAACAATTTAAGTCCACGAAGGGATTAGGGATTAAAGCGGAAAAATTGAATTTCAATAAAACGAGTAATATATTTGAGAGACACAGAAGAGTATGTGGTAATACTCATCATCTGCAATTTTAGCATTTAGTTCGCTGAAGACATGATATATGTAAAGGGTGTCCCAACAAAAAGCAAGATGATACAGCAATTGAATTGTTTCTCTGTATGACATGTGGCGCCGTCTTGTTGAAACCACATGCCCTCCACATTCATTTCTTCAATTCTAGGCACGAAAAAACTGGTTATCATTTCACGATACCGAACACCATTGTCTGTTTGCGCTTGAGATCTTCATAAAAAAAAGGTCCAATGATTCCTCCAGCCCAAAATCCACACCACACAGTGACACGTTGAGAATGCATTTGCTTCTCGTGAGTCACTCGAGGATTTTCCTCACCCCAAATGCGACAATTCTGCCTATTGACGAAGCCATCAAGATGGAAATGGGTCTCGTTACTGAAAGTGATTTTATCGGCAAAATCAGCATTTTCATGTTTTCTCTCCAATACCCAGTTAACGAACTCCCTTCGCTGTCCATGGTCACCTGGGTTCAGTTCCTGAGTCAATTGAACTTTGTATGAATGAAGAAGCAAATCTTTCGTCAAAATTCGCTGCATAGTGGATTTGGAGGCACCAATTTGGTGAGCTTGGTGTCGAATTGAGGTGGGTGGAGTTTGAGCGACATCATCACGTACAACAGCGACATTTTCGGTCGATCGACCTGGTGGAAGGCGCGTTGTTTTCTTTACATCACTAACAGACCCAGTTTTGGCAAATTTATCCATTAATCTCTATACAGTTGACTTTTTTGGAGCATTATTGTGACCCCAAATTGATCGGAATTTGCGAACTGTAGCCGCAAAACTTTCACCATTTTGGTAAAACAATTTCACAATGAGAATGCGTTGTTCATTCGTGTAGCGCTCCATTTTTACTAATCTCGTACTTTCTACTAGCAAACAATAGCAATTGTTCAAATGTCAAACAATGACACTTCGAATGGCGCTAAATTTAAATCTTGCGTTCTTGTTGGGACACCCTTTATAAGTTGACTGAATCCCATATAATTGCTAGTATGTTGTTTAGATCGTCATTTGAATTGGAGGTACCACAAGGAGCAGGGATTACTTGTTCGATTTTCTTGATTTTTATGTAATATTATTGAATAAAAACAGACGAAGAAGTAGAAGATGATTGAATGTAGCTTGGGCAAGTGGACTGTTGTTGTTATTGTTGTAATCTATTTGCTGTGATGATCGACACTGGACCCTCTTGGAAATTTATAGAGTAGGTTGTGGACTGTATTTCGGGTTTGAGGTATTCTTCCTGTGCCGCTGTGAAGGGATGTCGACTTGCCGATGAACTTTATGGTGTTTTTAATCAGATAGTTTAAGAAATTACTTGTTGATAGTTTTAAAAATAAAAGAAATTAAGAAATTAATTTCAATTTAAGTTAAATATATTTGGGGAAGCTAAATGCTTGCCACTTGAGCTCTTCAGAGTAACTACTTTTTGGTTCCATTTTTATGGTAATTACGAGTGTAATTTCTGGCTTTCGTTAAATATTATCTGACATTTTCCTTATTAACAATTCACAATAAGTTTAGCCCACAAGTGGCCAAAAGGGGGCAACATATTTAATTTAGTGCTACATAAGGTATGTTCAAGGAACGTTTGCAAATTCATTTCAACTTAATTTTCAACAAGTTTTGCTTAAAAAAATAAGTATAAACATTATGTTTATACAACTATATTACATTATACAAAATTATATACAATTTCGGAAATTTCGGAATATCTCAATTTGTATGGGAGGTACCAAAGCGTGTATGGTAATGATAACCGTTTTTATTTTGAGAACCTACTGTGATAAACACTCAATAGCAAATTTGATTAAATTCAGTGCAACTAACTTAAAGCTTATAAACCCAAGAATATATGGATGAAATCGATCATTTGTATGGGAGATGCGAAGAGGCGATGGGAGATTTTTTTTTACAATTTTAACAAATTTGGGTTACAGCTGGTTGCGGATGAGTAATTATAATTTCAGTTGTCGGTTGCGGATGAGTAATTTGAATCTCGGAAAATGAGTTGAAGCAATGAGCCGATATAGCCCATTTACAATCCCTTGGCAAAACATTAGACTATGGCTAGATTTAAGGTTTCCATAAAGATCTACGACTGTCAGACAGGCCAATATCGGTTAATCGACTTAAAGGACATGTAACGTGTTGGATCAAAAGATATTTGGTACCTCAACAACTTCCTTCTGAGTGCTATATTTTTGCACACATCAAATAATATATGATTCCTTCGGGTGAAGGTACAATTAAAAATGATTATTTTGGTTATTTCCAACCAATTTTAAATGTAGCCATTGTGCCAAACAGCGTTTTGCATAAGCAGCTAGCAGAGCGTACAGATGGCAGCATCATCAGCCATAACATTGTTTTTAACCAAACGTAAACTTTAAGTGGTTTAATAGCCATACAATGCAATAAAGACGCAAAAATACGAGCTTTAAATCTGCTCACAATCCTACATATGTAGATATTTCTTGTTTTTCAATATCCTTCAATTGCTAAACAAAACACAATAGACGACGACGCACAATATCCCAAGGAAGATATTGAAATGGGAACTTGTGTACACGCTTTTGTAAAATGAACAGCAGCAATGACTGGACGGAAACAAAAAAAAAAAAAAAAAAAAAAATACACAACTAGAAGCATACATGCCACATTTGATTTCCCCATGGAAATCAATGGTATCGGATGTACTTCTCACTCTAGGATGGTAAAAATATGAAGGAACAGACGACAATTGACAGTAAATGGTATAAATATAAGAATATCGAGCACCAGCACAAGATTAGCAGTGAATACAAGTTACTTGCTAATAGCATGGGACAAATGGATTATACTAACCAAACCGAACACTGTCACACAATTCCTGATACTTCCACATGAGAGTCTGTGTCATTTGTTGGAGGCAAACAAAAGCTTTCCTCTGAAAATCCTTAATTTTTATTGCTTTGCAAGAATTTTATTTATTTTCAATTTATTCTGCCAAAGGGCGTTTCTAAGTGCAGGAATGTATGGGACTGAATGTGTAGATATGAGAGCAACAAGGACATGTTACCTTAGTAATACACATGTAGATATTATCAAACCTTACACAAAAGTATTTTATTAAATTAAACTGGACGATACCTTTGGTTAGTCTTGGATTTATTTTGTATATTTTTAATATTTGTTTTCACAAAAACGATTCCTTCATTTATATTCCAAATAATATATATTTTAAGGCAATTCATTGAAATATTTTTTATAGAAAATATAGTTTGTAATTGTAAACTATTGAGAACTGATTAAATGATTGATAGAAATCATTATCACAATACAATAATATTGTTTCGATATTTCTTTTTAAATAAATTTCATTTATTTGTTCGTTTATAAAGGGTGGCGCTTAAGTAACGTTAACGGCGACCATATTGAATACGTTCTTGTGCATCATTTGGTGTTAACTCGTGAACCAATTGCATCTTATGTGGAAAAAGATTTAACATATGTTAAATTCTTTGCAAAGACTCCGCAGACATCTCTAACTGCAGAAAACGTCGCCTGGTGGAAGTTTCGGGGTTTTCCTCAATACTTGCTTGCACTCGAGCATTGGTCACTTCATTTCGAACTGTACGAGGTCTTCCAGCACGCGGAAGATCACAGACAGCCCCTTGTTGCCCAAAACGCTGAACTAATTGGTAAATTGTTGGAGCGCCAGGAGCATTTCGAACATGAAAGAAATTTCGATATGATCTGGATAATCGAATGCTGACTTTCAAAGTTAAATTGAACAACTTTGGCTCTTTGCTCTGTGCTGAGTCTTTCCATTGTAAATTTCTAAAGTACTATTTAGTTAAATCACTGTGTATTCACTGATAAAATCTTAGCGTTACTGATGCGTCACCCTATATAAAAAAGAAACACTGTTTAATTGAGCTAAATATTTGCAAACACCATTTTCATTTGTTAGCTGTTGTTGTGTTAGTTCATTCGGTTTTTAAAAGAAATTTATTTATACACAAGAAATCAATTATTTTAAACTATTATATAATATCCCCCTTTTTTTAATAACTTCTTTCCACCTCTCTGGTAGCTTTCGAATTCCTCTCTCAAAAAACTCGTGTGATTTTTCTGAAAAGAAGCGTTCAATTCGATTTTTCACTTCCTCGTCGTTTTGGAAATTGAAATCCTTTAAGTGGTGGCTTACACTGCGAAATAGGCGATAGTCGGATGGGGCGTACAGTGCGTGAGGTACAGCTTCTGACCCAAGCGCTGACAATTTCTAACGAGTCCACAAGGCAGTGTGAGGCCTCGGTGAGAGAGTGCGGTAACCACACATTGAGGTTGCTCACAAATCCGAGTTCTTATATGACCCCGTGAACAGTTGAGACTGATTTCTTGATTATTTCAGCTATTTCCCTAATTGTTGCAAGAAGATTAACAATAATCGAATCTCTCACCTCTGCGGCAACAATTTCTCTTGGTCGTCCTGATCTGAAAGCATCTTTAAAAAAATCTTTCAAACCATTTCTGGCAAGTTATTTTCTCTCTGCATAGACTCCGTGGCCTTTATAACATATGTAAGTGGAAGTGATCATCATTTGGAAGGTTCGGTTACTGTTTCTTAAGAATTTTAGTTAAGATGAGCAGTTAGTTATGTCGTCAGATCCGATCTTGGTTTTAAGGCTGCCAAGGACCACTGGGCTGATATAAATAATGAGATATAGTAAAAGTTGTTAAGTACTTTCCTAAAACCGAAAGGTGATGGCATGTCATTTAGGTTACTTTCGCTTTAGTTGCTGGCTGGGAATATTACAGAATACTTGAAACAAAGGAGGCAATTGTGAACTCTTTGCGAAGTTCTGGAAATGGTTCTATATATGCTGAAGAAATTAAGTCTTAAAAGTCTAAATTACAATTTACTCATCTAGTTGTACCTAATTGCAACCAATATTAGAATTCAAGAACTTGTGCTGCAGTAAATGGAGTATGAGTAGCCACTATGATTACTATATATAATTGTTATATATTTGATATAGTTAGACATGAAAAAAATTACACAAAAAATTAAAGAGTTTAAATTATTTGTGGATCTAATGAGAGGAATGAGTTAAATATATTAGAACAGTGGTTGGTGGACGTGATAACTCTTGTAAGGCTTTAAAAATCTACTGAATACTTGGCATAACATAAATTTTTCTCGCAACGTAACTTCAAGCTAAAGAAAGTAGTACTTGTTAGAGCACCCATATAAGCTGATCGATTAATGGAAAATTACATTTTTTCCGTCATTTCTAAATTTTAGTCTCCAGACTGTTAAAATTCTGCCTCTTGCATATTTGCTAATGCTTAACAAATTTAAATGGAATTGTCCGCTTTACGACGCTCCTTCATTTGCAATGCCACAGAAATGTTTGAGAAATCAGAAAGGGTACCGTAAGTCACAAGGTTTTTATCACTAAATGCTCCGAATTTACGCACAATAAACAAAATTATAATCTAAGAAGTCTTCTGTTAAGAAGTTACAGAAGAGCCATTGGTATTTGCTAAATCGTAAAAGACGTAGAGTTAGTAAATGCCTAACACCTGTTACGTGTATGAAATTATGTTTTAAGGTATGAATAAATAGGAATATGTGAGTTAACTTAGGCAGCTTTTATGGAAGTTATCATAAAGGACATTGTCGGTTTTTAGACAATCCAGGCACAGTTTAACAACTGGATTAGAACCATCTACACAAATCTAGAAAATTTGCAAGAAATTACCACTCTGTCCAAATTATATACCATTCCATGATAGATATGGATCGTACTAAATACTTTAAGTTGCAAATAATAGAATAGAGCTTTCCTACTGATTTTCTATATTTGCTTAGGAACTTTTATAGCAGTTCTTAGTTTCAAGCTATCGATTAACTTGTTGGTTGTACTCGTACGTTATGTTCAATATGTTGTTGAAGCTGATCACGATTGATTGATACTGCACATAGAGCTACAAAGATGACGATTCATTTTTCATTGAATCCTATCTGAACATACAAAACTCATGTCACCCGTTTCCAGACTATTATATTAAGTAGGTTTGTGAAATAGAAAGACGAACATGTGGTTTAATATACTAAATAAATAAAAGAAGATGAGTGTAAGTTTATATTTTTAAAAGATTAAAAACAGAATTACCTGCTCACTTCCTGTGATTTGTATCCTGCTAGGTAAACTTACCACATTTCATAATACAGCAGGAACATCACATCAGAATTGCGGTTGTGAATACATCAAATAGACATTTCATTTATGAACAAAATTCTTCTGGCCTGCCTTCAAAAACAGTACCACATTGGAAGCAAATACGTATAGAGAAAGTCGCAGAGAAGCAGCAAATATGCCATTCATAGAATGAAATGAACTTCTACTAATGAATACCAAAAAATAAAGTTTTCCTTGTCCAGGTTTCTTGGCATTTCGTTATACAATTGCTGTTGAATAAATAATTCCTTTATTATATAAAGGATAGTATGTGTATTTATTGTATGCTCATTTGCTCATATGAATAAGGCGAGTGAATGATAAAACATTTCGACATTTTATAAAAGGAACTTTTAATTAGTTTATATTGTATATTCTATAAAGGAAATGTGTATAATTAAGCTAAAAGAAGAATGACATTTAATTATATGGAGGAAATGCTTATTTTTTAAATTACTCAGTTTTTCAATGAGCAGTTTGGCACATACATGGTGTACATATAAATAGGCCTTATGGACGACAGTGTATTTCTACCACGCTGTCAATAGAATTGTCCATATTGACATCTAAAATGCACTTCATATGAATGAGTTCATGAGCAGGAAGATTTTGATTCAAGTGCTTTAAAATTTGCTTTGCTTATTCTGAGTCGAAATTCAATAAAGCTTTCAGTTAGTTCTCATTTTTTTATATTGATTTAAACAAAATTGTTGTCGATATTGCGGAAGGTTCCATCTTATGCGAAGAATTAGAGTTTCGAAATGTCCTTATAATAAATTTTTTTAGCTGCATAATTTGCAAAGAAACTTATAGCTAAATAGGGCGAATATATGAATTAGCGCCTCTTGGGGTCTTCTTTATTTAGTCCTTAGAGTATGATTCCCAAATGAAAACATACGAGTATATGGCCAACGAGTTTTCTCCCTGCCTTCAAAAAACTTGCGTCGGTTGAAGAGGGCAGAATTCTACCACATATGCATGTGTTTTTCCCAGTGTCTTGCCTGAGTTTTATACTGGTATAGGTTCCAATTGCTTCCTGCTCTCTGTCTTGAAGACCATTGTTAAATAGTTCAGCGAGAAAATGTGTCGGAAATGTGTGATGTGAAAAATGTCGTTTAAAAAACTTTGTTTGGGATACTACAAAATTCAATCGTTGACCATAAATCCAAATTTTTTTCCATAGCCACATCTGTGATGTACGATATCGTTGGATCTATTGTTTCATCCATGTTACGTTTCCCTTATGGAACTACTTAACATATATAACAGACCCTATGACATACGAGTATACAATAAAATGGTTAGCCAACGTCGATGAAATAGAAACTACGATTTTTCTTCTTTTTTGAAATGATTTCAATTTATTTATTTCATTCATTCAATGGCCACCTTCTAAAGCTAAACTAATTTTTTTGGAGTAGGTTACAATAATTAATTATTGACTGAAATCGTTTCATCGAAATATTTCTGAAAATATTCATAATGTAAACACAGATCCGTATTCATTTACTTCATTTGAGGATTTTTCTGAAACTAATTTAACTACTGTTACAATTTTGTTGGAAACAGATCAGCACAAATTAGAACTACAGGACGCTTTTCCGAATTTTGTGTTGTAACATAAAAGTATCAATAAAAATATAAACTATTTGTTTCAAAATATTGGAATTTAAGCGATAATATTGTCAAATCTCAAGCTATCAGTTTAAGAGCTGTTCAGTAAGTTTTCGAGGCTTTCACATTAGCAAAAGTGGAAAAAAAGTTTTAACTGCTTAATAGGTAATAAATCGGAATTTTTGATTGAATTGATTTTCTGTATTTTTAATTAAGATCTTATAAAATTTTCGTTTTCAGTTTGATCCACAACGGTTTATTTCCTTCGCAAAAGATCTTACCAGCAATGGTCACTTCATTTCGAACTGCACGAGGTCTTCCGGTACGCGGAAGATCACAGACAGCCCCTTGTTACCCAAAACGCTGAACCAATCGGTAAATTGTTGGAGCTCTAGGAGCATTTCGAACATGAAAGAAATTTCGATATGATCTAAATAATCGAATGCTGAATGCTTCAAAGTAAAATTGAACAACTTTGGTTCTTTGTTCTGTGCTGAGCCTTTCCATCATAAATTTCCCAAGCATTATTTAGTTAACTGTGCTTACAGACGAAAAAAAAGACTTGAACAAAAAATGTATTCACTGGTCAAATCTAAGCGTCACTTATGCGCCACTCTATATAATGTAATTACTGTTTGTGCAAAGTTTGGTGGAAATCAGTGCACGGAAAGCCCATTTCCATTAATGGCTTAACAGCTGTCTCACTTGTATTGGATAAATATGTTGCTTTCTGCATTACAACCAAGTTTACAGAGTACTGCCCTATGCGTCGATGTTTATACATTTTACGGCACATTTAATTTTATACGCCAAATATATAACACTCAGAAGGAAGCTTTTAAAATGGCAAATATCTTGTGACATCTCTGGCTAACTGATTGGCTAGTAGACACGATATACGCCAGATATCATCATGAAATGACTTAAAACTTCGCACACCTTAGTATTTTCCCAGATCGTAGGAATTGCATATGCGCTAAATTGATATATCACTTCTGGTATCTCCCACAAAAAACAAAAACATAAAATTTAAATGTTATTTAATGTAAGCCAATTATTGATGATATTTACCTAATAGAAGATGAGGGAAGTAATAGACGTATAAATTTTAGAACAAAATAATCTACTAGCGAACATATCCCCCAAAATGTATAATAATTTATGAAAGAAAAAAAAAACCGGAGAAATACTACAATTTTTATATCGTTTATAAAGGGTGTCCCAACAAGAATGCAAGATTTAAAATTGGCGCCATTCGAAGTGTCATTGTTTGACATTTGAACAATTGTTATTGTTTGCTAGTAGAAGGTACGAGGTTAGTAAAAATGGAGAGCTACGCGAATGAACAACGCGTTCTCATTGCTACAGTTCGCAAATTGCGATCAATTTGGGGTCACAACAATACTCCAAAAGAGTCAACTGTAAAGAGATTAGTGGATAAATTTGCCAAAACTGGGTCTGTTAGTGATGTAAAGACAACAACGCGCCTTCGACCAGGTCGATCGACCGAAAATGTCGCAGCTGTACGTGATGATGTCGCTCAAACTCCATCCACCTTAATTCGACACCGAGCTCATCAAATTTGTGTCTCCAAATCCATTATGCAGCGAATTTTGACGAAAGATTTGCATCTTCATGCATACAAAGTTCAATTGAATCAGGAACTGAAGCCAGCTGACCATGGACAGCGAAGGGAGTTCGTTAATTGGGTTTGGAGGGACAACATGAAGATGTTGATTTTGCCGATAAAATCATCTTCAGTGACGAGGCCCATTTCCATATTGATGGCTTCGTCAATAGGCATAATTGTCGCATTTAGGGTGAGGAAAATTCTCGAGTGATTCACGAGAAGCAAATGCATCCTCAACGTGTCACTGTGTGGTGTGGATTTTGGGCTGGAGGAATCATTGGACCTTTTTTTTGATGAAAATGAGGCATGTCAAGCGCAAACTGTCAATGGTGTTCGGTATCGTGAAATGATAACCAGTTTTTTCGTGCCTAGAATTGAAGAAATGAATGTGGAGGGTATGTGGTTTCAACAAGACGGCGCCACATGTCATACAGCCAGAGAAACAATTCAATTGCTGCATCAGTCATTTCCCGGTCGTGTTATTTCGCGTTTTGAAAACTAGAATTGGCCGCCTAGATCGTGCGATTTGACACCATTAGACTTTTTTCTTTGGGTTTTTTTGAAGTCGATGGTTTATGCGAATAAGCCGATGACGACACATGTTTTAATGAAATATTGCATCATTTGTGCAAAACGGTCATTGAAAATTTCATTAAAAGAACGCGTGTGTGCCAGCAAAACCGCGGCGGCCATCTGCCCGATGTGTTGTTCCATACATAACCTCATTCTGTCTACTTTACGATGTAAGAAAGTTTCACGGTTTTTTTTAAATATCTGTGTTTTATTTAAAATTTAAATCTTGCGTTCTTGTTGGGACACCCTTTAGAATGCCGGCACGTGATTTATTTTAATATTATTCTCGAACTAAACATCTTAATCGATTTCAGTGAACATGGTTTTGGTACTTATGAAACAATATGGAATCGCCTGGTTGGATCCATGAGATGGTAATGTTGTCGTGATGCACAGTATTTCTGTGTATAAAAAAAGCTAAATAAAAGAAACATTTAGGAAATGTGAAAAATACACAGCAAAACTCAATTTGATACTAAAATAAATTCAAAAATATTGAGAAGGTAGTTATTGAAAAATTTGTGGGGTCTTTTTCCTGGCACACTACTTGGCCCATCCAGCTAATGATACTATTGATGTTCGATAATCTATATAATAATTTTTTGCATCCATAATCATTACTAAAAGTTTAGCTAAGGAAACTGTAATTTTGTTGCACTTTGTAATTCTGCAAATAATCTCACCAATAAATATTTTTAAATCGCTGCATTTAACAGCTAACAGATATTCAATTTCTATGTTCCCTAAGAGCATTGCAACATAAGTGTATGAAATGCAACTATAAACCATTCATCTACTCGTAAACGTCTTCTTTTTATATGTCTTGTAATGTCTATAATTTAGTATCTCTGACAAAAATATTCTTCGAATTGCCTTCATTTCCTTAATCAATGATAAAAAGGACAACAATGTAGTGGCGATAGTACTAACGACAGTTATGAAAAGAAATGCATGTAATAAAAGATTCGTTAAGATTCGTTCTTTTGGCTCAATCTGTTGGAGTGGCACATAAAAAACATGAAACGTCTTCAGCAGCTTTTATGTTCTTGTTCTCAATAAGAAATTTGTCATTTGGTATGAGTGAAAATGACATCAGCAGATGTAAAAGTGACACAGCTGTAAAGACAGACTTTGTGGTTTCAATGACAACATAAACATCTGCGACTCTCGTACAAATCGTGGAACTATATAAATATGGTCATCTATTTTTAAAATGTTATTTTATGAAGTTGCTTGCAAATAGCCAAATTTCCAAATATTATTATATAATTTTTTTTTTTTTTTTTTTTGTTATTATTAGACATATATATAACATTCTTATATGTTTTACTATATAAAAAATAGCCGGGAACTGTTATTAATTATGAAAGACTTTACGGTTAAGCCGCCGTTGACTGAAAAGAGTTTCGATTACTGATGTTGATAATCGCATAATAATTGGTCTTCGTAGACTGCGTGTAATAACTCAACCATTTTACCACAAAAATTAAAGCTATTGTAAAATATACTTAATCGCTGTAAGTTTATATAGGGCGACGCATAAGCAACGTTAAGATTTGATCAGTGAATACATTTTTTCTTTAAGTCTTTTTTTTCGTCTCTTTACGGAATTAACTAAATAATACTTGGGAAATTTATGATGGAAAGGCTCAGCACAGAACAAAAAACCGAAGTTGTTCAATTTTACTTTGAAAGTCATCATTCGATTATTCAGATCATATCGAAATTTCTTTCATGGTCGAAATGCTCCTAGCGCTCCAACACTTTACCGATTGGTTCAGCGTTTTGGCAACAAGGGGCTGTCTGTAATCTACCGCGTGCTGGAAGACCTCGTGCAGTTCGAAATGAAGTGACCATTGCTCGAGTGCAAGTAAGTATTGAGGAAAACCCCGAAAACTCCACCAGACGATGTTCTCAGCAGTTAGAGATGTCTAAGCGGTTTTTGCAACGAATTTTACATATGTTACATCTCCTCCCATATAAGATGCAACTGGTTCACGAGTTAAAACCAAATTATGCTCAAGAACGCATTCAATATAATCGCCGTTAACGTTACTTATGCGCCACTCTTTAAAACCATACGAAAGAGCAGAACAAATTGCATATTAAAACCTTAACAGAGGAACTGGGAAAAGTAATCTGCAATACGTAGATTACAAAATAGTAGTAAACACGAGAAATTTGTTTGACCTACAGAAAGATATACAGTAAAATGATAACGAAACAATGTTATTTAACATTGAAAACCAGTGTATAAATGTCAGTCAGGTGGACTGACTTATCTTTACCCAACTTTCTGTTGCGTTGTTGCAAAAATTTTTGGGAAGCCTAAAAGGGCGTGGTATATCGCCAGGTTCTATTCAAAAAATTATCTGAACTAACCACACACAGTAAAAGAAGCAAAATTATAACTTACCAAAGC